>APFE030430176.1:1212-35602 GCA_000404065.3 Pinus taeda | reverse complement strand
AACTGATTCTCTCATTATAGAACTGAACCTTATCTCCTTTAATCAAGGGATAAATTCCTAAATCAAGGGAGAAAATAATTGCATGATCTCACAAATACTTCTAGTTTAATTTTCCATAATTAATTAACTCAAGGAGATTAATTAATTAATATTTTAAATTGCTGGTAAGACCAAAATTAATTTTACTTCCTATAGATAGACTAGGTACTGCTATAAATAGGAAGGGACCCATAAATGATATTTTTAAAACTTTCTATTTTTAGTAGTTTCACCTCTCACCCAAGGTGTCCAATGACCTCACTGGCCAAACTGCTATTTTTAGACATGTTATTTTTAGGAGTCCTATTTTTAGCACATTCTAAATTTAACATTTCTTGTTGCACATTTTTTAACGCTGGAAACCAAAAGGAGAGATAAATATACATCTTGGGTTTAAGGGTTTTTTTACCATGGTATTCATGAACCTGGAGGATAAAGACAAAATTTTCGAAGGAGGACCATACTTCTATGCTGCTGCAGGCCTCTACATGCGACCTTGGATGATGAACTTTGTTTCAGAGCGAGAAATGTTCACATCGGTCCCGGTATGGATTAGATTATATTCCTTACCTTTAGATTACTGGTTGCCAGAATCCTTAAAAGATATAGGTAACAAATTAGGACATTTTGTAAAGATATCAAAGGCGACTCTGCGAGGCAAATACACTTCCTTTGCCCGCATATGTGTAGAAATGGAATTATCGGGAGCACTCTTGGATGAGATCATCTTGGAAGTTTATGATGAGGAATGGGTTCATGCGATTAACTATGAACATATCCCATTCAGATGCCGCAAATTTCATGAACATGGGCACCTCTTCAGAGAATGCCCATTCAACAAAAGAGAGGACAACCTGAAAAGAAACATCGGAAAAGACCCTGAAGGATACACCAAAGTGGTAGGCAGGGGGAAAGGAGGGGGGAGAAAGCACCAAAAGAAACCTAGTGAGAACAAGCTACCAAGTCACAACAATTTTGAGATTTTAGAAGAAGAGGGGGAAGAAAATGGGAGGAGTAAGGACCTGGAGAATATTTCAACAGAGAAAGGAAAAGAGGACAACATGGACATCACACAAGAAAATAATGAACTAAAGAAGGATCTACTAAGCACTATAGGGCTTGGAAGGGACCAAGAGATGACCCCAAGTGAAGGAGGAATGTAGGACCAAGACCTACAGGAGACTCTTGATAGGGAGAACCTTGAACTAGAAAAGTTTCTAGAACAGGGAACCAACAAGGGATTGACTCTTTGCCATAAGAGGAGTTTGATATAGTGCAACAACTATTCCTCCGAAGGTCCCAATCAAAGGCTGCAGGAGTCAAAAACAACCATGATAGCTAGGAGAATAAAGGGGTCAAATAAATGGAGATTACATCAGTACACTCCACAAAAAACCCAGGCAAGAAAAGAGGAAGAAGGAGACATAATGATCTCCTATTAGAATGTCGAAAACTCATGATTAATTCAGGTAAGATAACATATCTTACCAGTTACTCTTTCATAAACACATCATTATGAAGCTCACAACCTGGAACATTAGGGGGCTAGGTAATAAGAGAAAACAAAGAAATCTCAGTAACAAAATAAAAGAAGAAAAACCAGACATGGTGTTTATACTAGAAACTAAATGCTCAGTAGATAGGATTAGAGTACTTCACAACAAATGGCTCAACAAATATGAGTTTCTTGAAGTCAAAACAAAGAACACAGTTGGGGGAATTCTTACCCTATGGAATCCGCAGAAATTTGAAATCATAGATGCAGAAGCACCCATAAATTACCTTTCAATGGTAATACAGCCTTTGGGGGACAAAGAGTGCTACTTGATCACAAATTTCTATGGTCCTCAAATGATAGAAGACAAACTAAATCTCCTCAGCTCTCTAGAGGAACTAAGAGAGAGACAATCTATTATCCCTTGGATTATGGGAGGGGACTTCAACATGCTCAGATCCCTCTCAGAGAAAAAAGGGGGAAGCAGAAGGTTAGGACAAGACTCACTTGCATTCCAGGACTTCCTAGAAAACATGAGACTGGTAAGTATGGAAACAATAAATGGCACCTTCACATGGAATAACAGGAGAGGGGGGACCACCCAAGTTGCCTCGAAATTAGACAGATTCATAATCTTGGAGGATCTCCTTCTTTCTAGTCACACTATGACAGCTTGGATCCTTCCTTTTAGAGGCTTGGACCACTGGTCCGTCTAGTTGGAGGCTTCTTTTATTGGAACCTTGAGAAACATACCTTTTAGGTTTGAAAATGCATGGCTTACTCACCGTAACTTCATCACTAATATTAGAAATTAGTAGGTGGAAGACTTGCCCGCCCAGGGCACAAAAATGTTCCTCCTGCATTAGAGACTCAAACATATCAAGCAAAGGCTGAAAGAATGGAACATAAATGAGTTTGACAACATTTTTGAAGCCAAAAGAGAAGTGGAAAGAAGATTGCATGAAACTAATAAAATCCTCATCAAGCAAGGATTCACAGAGGAAAGGAAAATACAGGCAGACTCTTTGCAGCAATAATGGGAAAATAGATGTCAGCAAGAGGAAATCTTCTAGCGATAGAAATCTAGAGTAAATTGGATTAAGGAAGGGGAGAGAAATACCAGATTCTTTCACGAGTCCACCATGAAACACAGGGCTCATAACAAAATCAAAAAACTCTTAGATCCGCAAGGGAAAGAGTTAAATACTCACAAAGAAATGGAATTTGTTCAGGTGCAACATTTTCAAAGCATTGCAGAGGAAACAATTGCAGATAGATCTCAATTCATTAAGAGCTTCACAAAGAACATTCCAAAATTGGTGACTAGGGAAGATAATTATAATCTCAACAGGGCAGTAATGGAGGAAGAGGTCAATGAAGTAATCAAGGAAATGCGCAATGGGAAATGTCCAGGCCCGGATGGATTCAATGTAGACTTCTTCATAACATGTTAGGAAATAGTCAAATATGACATTCTAAATGTGGTGAAGGACTTGAGAAAATCTACAACAATTCTTAGAGTTATTAATGAATCTTTCATAGCATTAATCCCTAAACAGGAAAACGCCATGACACCAGAAAGATTTAGACCCATAGCTTTATGCAATGTGGTGTATAAAATCATTTCCAAAGTTATTGCTAACAGACTCAAATCTCTACTACCAACGCTCGTGTCAGAGGAGAAAACCAGATATGTGGAAGGCAGACAAATTCTCAACAGTATCATCCAAGCTCACGAAGTGGTGCACTCCCTCAAGACCAATAAGCTAAGCTGGCCTTACATAAAGCAAATCCTTAAAGCTTATGGCTTTGACTACAGCTGGATAAAGTGGGTCATGGCCCTGGTTACCATAGCAAGCTGCTCTATCCTTCTCAATGGCTTTCCATCAAGAACCTTCAGGCCTTCAAGGGGCCTTAGGCAAGGCGATCCTCTTTCCCCATTCCTCTTCATTCTCATGATGGAAGGATTGGGAAGAATGATCAACTCAGCCATGGAGGAAGGAAGAATCAAGGGGATAAAACTCACTCAAAATGGGGATACATTGACTCACCAACAATTTGTTGATGATATTATGCTGTAAGGTACACCCACCGTCAAGGAAGCCAAAGCCTTCAAACAAATCCTGCATGATTTCACAATGGCCGTTGGCATGGAGGTAAGCCTCACAAAATCAAAAGTTTTTTTTTAATACATATATTTCCATCCAAAGACATCTCTCCAGAATCCTGGGATTTCAAAGAGAGAATCTTCCCTCTAAATATCTGGGAATGCCTCTCACTGACAAACCACTAAATAAGGAAGTATGGGAGTCAGTTACAAATAAAGTGAAGGACAAAGTCAATAACTGGACCAACATATCTTTGAATTTAGCATGAAGACAAATTCTTACAAAGGTTGTTCTACAAACCATTCCATTTTTCATGTTCTCAGCTCTTCTTGTCCTAAAAGGAGTTTCACAGCAGATCAAGAATATTGAAAGAAACTTTCTTTGGGGCAAAGGGGGACAGAAGAAGAAATGGGCCCTGGTAGCGTGGGAGAAGCTTTGCAAACCCAAAACCCATGGTGGTTTAGGTCTCCACGACCTGGACACCCTAAGCAAAGTCTTGGGGGCAAAACTTTGGTGGAGATGGCTAAAGGAAACCAACAATGCATGGTCCAAGCTTTTGAAACAAAAGTATGCAATGGATTGGTAGGAAAAGGACCACATTTAGATGTTAGGGCACATGAGGGGTTCTCATATCTGGAACAAGGCTTGGGAGAACAGAGCCTTAGTTAAAAATCATAGTTTCTGGGAGGACAACTAGCAGCAGGAGAAAAATATTTGTAGAGAAGGTCTAGACAACATTAGAAATGACACCCTTAACAAAGGACTAAAAAGTATAAGGGACTTTTGGGATCAGTCTAGAGGGGAAGGGAAATGGAGAATCTGGAAAGTTCCAAATTACAGTGCAGAAACCCCTTTGAAAGCTTGAGCTAAAGTTCTTGAAGAGATTCTGGAAAAGAGGCAAATTTTAACTTCAACCTCGAATGATCTACTAAGGTGGGGTCGAAACAGTGAGGGCAACTTCAACCTCAAAGAAGCCAAAAGAATAATCACCAGATTTGACCATCCAAATCTTGATAAGACTTGGGAAAACCTTTGGAGCAACCCTCACTGGATGAAGATCAAACTTTTCATGTGGCTAGTTTAGCATAAAAAGATTTTGACCTGGGAAAATATTAGAAAAAGAGGTTTTGAAGGTCCTTCAAAATACCATTTATGTGGTCTGCAGGAGGAGACCATGGATCACATTCTCAACCTTTTCACGTTCACCTCCTCCATATGGAATTGGGTCACCTCTATCTTCAACCAAACAATTAGAAAGGATGATGACATTACTGTAACTTTAAAGAATTGGAGAAAATACTTCTTAGATAATGAGACAGTCAATGTAACTTGGACACTGATTCCAGGTTTTTTAATCTGGGATGTGTGGAAAGAATGCAACAATAGGATCTTCAAAGATAAATTCGGTTCAACTCAAGGCATCATGACACAAATCTTAAATAAGCTTAGAGAAAAAATTAATGTCTTTCTGAAGCAACCTCTTGAGAAACCCCCATGTCAAAGGGACACTCTCATCCTTGAACAGCTGGGACTTCAGCCTTATGGCCCTTTAGGAACCAAAAAGAAAGCAAGGCATAGATTAGATGGAAAGGATTTCTGGCAACCCCCTCTCCATGGCTTCCTAAAACTCAACATAGATGGAGCCTCGAAAGGGAACCCAGGGGACACATGTTACGAGGGAGTCATAAGAGATGTAGAGGGCAATATCAAGGTCATTTTTCACAGTCATTTGAGCAAGGCCTATAAATCTTGATGGACTACAATTTACATTATACAATCATAAAGGCAGACTCGGAATTAGTGATTAATTCGGTCAAAAGGATAAGCACTGGCACAACACCAGACAAATTTTCAAATCACTGGCGACTTTCACAAGTTTTTCATCGAGTTTAGTCTCATCTCAGAACACTTAGAACTTTGATCTTTGTTCACATGTGTAGAGATGCCAACAAAGTGCCAGACATGCTAGCTAATGAAGGGGTGATTTGCGCAAGAGAAAACAAGTGCTGCTTGTGGGAGTTTGCTCAGAATGGACAACTACATGAGGACTACAGTAATCTCGTGCGTGAAGATAGGGATCATTATCAACACTCCAAGGGGAAATAGCCAACAACCCAAGTTTTGGATCTGGAAGAGGAATGAAGGGCAAAGGAAAAAGAGCGTAAAACCAGAAAGTGGTGGTTTTGCAGCAGTTACCAGGGTTATTGGAGGTCCGATTGTACTGGAAGTGGTTTTACCGAAAAGTCTCCGATGCCACAAACGAAGTTACACGTGGTGCTAGGAAGAAAGAGAATGATGACTTCATCAGGTGGGTATCTCCCGATATTCTCTTTAGTCTGATATCCTTCACAACTATCGGATCTGGTGGCAGCAGATCTAGGGATGAGGTTTGTCAGGCTTGTTGGTGGTGGGGCCGCGACAGTTTTTGCTATAGATTCCCTGGTTATTGGGCATTGAAAATGCCATAAGAGGGCTTTTGGACATGCCTTCGATGCCACTGACCATGTACCATGTGTCCTTAGGTGGTTTGTGATTACCGCCCTCATCGGGCAGGTAATCCTAGTGCTTTTTGTCTACCCGATATCCCTTTCAGCTGTTGGATAGGGCGGATGCAGATCGATGGCTTTGTTTTGTCGTGCTTGTCCACCACCATCGGGTCTCTCTTTCTCTATTGGGTCCGCTCTTTGGCTTTGTTGATTGTATAGTTTTGTGGGCCCTTAGCCACGTTCTTGTGCTTGTGGCCCAGTTCCCTAACTTAGGGTGTATGTATATTATGTAACCTCTTTGTTGCTTAATTTGAATAGAAGGTTTGTTTCTTGCTTGAAAAAAAAAATGTATAAACAAAATGGAAATGCAGCTAGAGGGATATACAAAGGGATTTTGGGATAAGGCTAGAGTTAAAAAATGAGTTTTTCCAAAGGAGAAAAAAGGGTTTTGGCTCGGATTTAAGGATTTTCCCAAAGAAAAAAGGGTTTTAAAGGGAATGAGGGGATTTATGAGGGAGGTTGGGGAAGGTATATTGAATATGAATGAGGATGTTGAAACAAGTCGAAATCTCTTTGAACATTTTTCCCCTAATTACTACTCCCATGATGGTGACCTAGGTGATGTCATGACTCTTTTTGACCATTTTGATGATTTGACCTTCATAATGACACCTAATGGATCTAAGACCATGATTCGGACCTTTAGACCTTTACAATATGAATAATAATGATATGATGACCTTTAATGATGACCAAGACATACTTTTGGTGACAAGGAGTGATGAAAAGACCTTGATGACATTTATTGACCTTGAGAATGGAGAGAGTAGTAATGACCTAGAGCTGACCAATGATCAAATTTTATTTGAAAATATAACAATTTGACCTAAGACCCTATCAACATATTAAAAGAGTACATTTGATTACTGGCGACTGATAGGACTGATAGACACTAACATTTCCTATAGAGATTTTAGAGTTACCGCCTCATAGGGAAGTGGATTTCTTTATTGAGTTGGTACGATGAGAAGCACCAACATCTAAGGCACTTTAAAGGATGAGCACTCCAATGTTAGTGGAATTGAAGTTGCAGCTTAAGGAAATGCTTGATAAAGGATGCATTAGGCCAAGTGTGTTGCCTTGGGGTGCACCTATGTTGTTTGTAAAGAAGAAGGATGGTATGCTCAAGTTGTGCATTGATTACATGCAGTTGAACAAGGCAAGCATCAAGAACAGGTATCCATTGTCGAGGATTGATGACGTTTTTGATCAGTTGAATGGAACAACAATGTTCTCAAAGATTGACTTGAGATTAGGATATCATCATGTGTGTAATAACCCTAGGTTAAAAATACATGTAATAAAGTTAATAAAGGAAAAAATAAGACCAAGGTCATGGGACACTTATTCCAAGCTGAATGTTGGGCAAAATATCCTAGTGTGGTTGTTCATTTGGTTTATTATGGCTAAGGAAATTGGAAAAGGCAATGATAAAGGCATTGAAAAGGAAAAGGGGTATTAATTGGAATTTTATTGATCAAAATAAAGTAAATTAGGAGAAAAGGAAGGTGAAAGGTCATAGGTTTCATGTGAGGAGGAAAATGAAGGAAAATAATGGAAATTGAAGAAAATAGAGACCTCATTAATAAAAAGGTTTATGGGGATCAGTTCATAATGTTTTTTAAGTTTAACCTTTTGTCATTTCAGTAGTGTAGCTCTCTCTTTCTTCTATCTCCCTCATACTCTTGCACACTTAGAGTATTATTGGAGCACCCTAGCATTGGAAGAAGGAAGGAAAAGGAAGGATAAGAAAGAAAAAGGGAAGAAAATATCAATCAAGGAAGAGCGGGATCAAGTGGCTACAATGAGATTACTTGTAGGTATCAAGTTGCATGTATGATTTCCTTGCTAGTTTTGACATGCATGGTACATGGATGTGTGTACCTGGTTATCTCATTATCATTGGCATGGGTCTTACCATGTGTGACAGTGGATTTCAGCCTTGCCTTGCCATTTCTAGATAGCCATGGTGTGATGGGGTTATTTTATTTTGTTGAGTTTGATTGTTGGATGGTTTTGAAATTGAGTGGGGTGGACTTAGGAAAAATTAAAGGCCTCAGAATCCCTTGACTAGTACTAGTGTGATACATGGTAAATTTTTGTTGTGAATACCCTATTTAGGCCTATGAATCTCTTAACCGATAATGACGAGATACACGGTAAATCCTAGAGGTGTATAACCTGGTTGGGCCTAGTAATCCCTTGACCGGTAATGGAGGGATACACGGTAAAGCCTAGAATGTGGAGACAGATAAATTTCTGATGGTTTAGGTGGATAAATCTAGATGCATCCATGCTTGTTTAGGGCCTAGTGATCACTTGACTGGTACATGGTGGGATTAGAGTAAAGCATGTATTGTATGTTTATTGTTTGGGCCTAGGAATTCCTTGGAGGGATACATGATAAAGCCCGAGGAAACCTTAATTGGTTCTGTTATGAGTCCCACATTCACGCTTAGAATATGGCACAAGGGTGATTGGATGAAAGAAAGAGTTGGTTCAACCAATTTATGGTCGGGTGGACATTGAAGTCCCTGGCTTCGTTGGTTTTTACATATGTTAATAATAGATCTTTTCCTCTTGTTTGTTATGTGTAAATATGTTTGTTATTATGTGATAATAGTGGCTGTCCTATCATTGTTATTATACTAGATGTATGCTGGTTATAAGCATGGTTTTATGACAGATCTTAGTCATGGCTCTTATCATGTTTTGATTAGTAAATGAATGAATAATGAATGTATGACCTAATAGATGAAAATGCAATTATTATGAGAGGGCACCAGACCTTCTTGAAAAATCTCAGATAAGTATGAAGTCAGATTTTAGGCTTCTGTGGAAGTTTTTTGCAGTGGTATGATCTGGATTGTCCACAGTCTTTTGTTCATTGAGTCGATGTTTCAAACCCCAAAGGGGGTCCATCATCAGGACAAGTTTTAAAGATAGAAAATGAATGAGCGATTCATTTTCTATCTTTCATTTTCTATCTTTCAAATTTGTCCTGATGATGGACCCCCTTTGGGGTTTGAAATGTCGACTCAATGAACAAAAGACTGTGGACAATCCGGATCATACCACTGGAAGTTTGAAGTCCCTATGCTCGGATTTGCTTAAATGACATGTAGATTACATGTTCATGATGTGTTTGTCAATGTTTTTTATGGCTAGGTCTTTTTAGGGTAGGTACTTGTTCACATTTTTCATTAGAGGCATTTTCATATTATTATTTATCATTTTTTGAAGTTTCATGAAGTTCTGGGCAAAGACTTGTGTCCTGGCCCTGAAAAAGTCACTCAAAATCTAGGGTCGCTGGCATAAAATTGCCACAAAGAGGTCACAGTTGCATGGAGGCCTTGTTGTGGGAGAGAATGGAGGTTTGATTCGCATGGAGGGCTTGTCAGAGGAGCGACATGGGGTCTAGTTCAATCAAGAAGCAAGTTCTCGCAGGGGTTGGACACCTGGAGGGGTTGGTTGGCTCCTAAAGGTTTTGAAGCTCTCGAGGAAGGTAAGTTGGTTTTGGTTTATTGATTCCACTTCCTTAACTATAATTGGGGAGTTGAATCATATTATAGTAACTCTTTGTCACATGTTTACCCCGTTGGACCTGTTAGCTTGGGTAAATGTGGGAGAGGGTGTTAGAAAGTGGTATCGAGGCATGGTTCACCCCTTGGACTAGATGGGCGGAATGTGTTTGTAATGCATACATTTCAGTTTCATATGTGTTCTTTATGCTTGTGGTCTATGTGCATGTTGTGTATTCATGGTGGTGCCCATTGTTGCAGTTGTGTCACCATGAAGAGGATGATGGTGATAGTTGTTGCATGTGGTTGTCATGACTACATGTCGGTTATGCATTTGTTATCCATGTACGTGTCTATATGTCGTTATCCATGCATTTTCATGGTTATGCTATAGTCATGCATGGTAATTGGATAATGGTTGAAATGATACCTATATACTAATATGGCTATGATTATACATGTATCGTGCTAATCTGGATGACCTTGCAGATGAGATATCCTCCCCTGAACTATACTGGGGTATGTTGATTGTTTTTATATTTTGGTTTAGTTGACATGGTATACTTGCAAGAAGAAGATAAAATATGACTAGCAAGATGCTAGACTACAATTCACAAGACTCTCCTATAGATCCGAAGTGCAACATGTTGATAGGAACTCTCCTTACATAGCATACACCTTGAGAAGTTTGAAGGTAGAAATAATAAGTTGCAAAGAAGATAATGATAGAATCATTCAGGCATAGGAGAAACAAGCAGAGGTTAATGTAATTATCCTTTATGGTTTGTCAAATTTGCAGAGACAGGGGCCACCTCGGATCAGTCATGGGCATGAGGATAGGACTAATGGGGGATATGGAAGTAGGTCTCATGGCGGGCACTGGTCGGATAGGGATGAGATGATCAGAGATGGTAAGTTCTTGGATACACCTAATAGGGGAGGTGATGAACACATGTTCTATTATAGTTCTGGTTTCGACAGGTACCATGGCCATCATCGTTATCATTTTTATAGGAGGAATGATAGGGGATATTTTCCATATGAGTTCAAGAAAGCCAAGACACCTACCTTTGACAAAGATTTGAAGAAATCAGAAAATGTAGATGCATGGTTACTTGGGATGAAGAATTTCTTTGAGATGCATGATTACACAGAGAATACGAAGGCCATAATAATTATGTTCAACCTCAAAGGGAAAGAAAACATCTGGTGGGAATATGTGAAGTGGGTTAGAAACATTAGGACATAAGAGTTGAGTTGGCATGAATTCAAGAGACTTTTCAAGAAGAAATATTTGTCAGTGAGGTATTATGACAATAAAGCTAAGGAGTTCCATGAGTCAAATACGGGATCGATGACAGATGAGGAGTATAAAACCAAGTTCCTAGAGTTGTTGAGGTATGTACCATATCTTAAGGTTGAGAAGGCCAAAGTTCAGAGGTTTGTTAGTGGATTACCATTAGAATTTATAGATTGGATTGAATATGATGAGCCTCGATCTCTTGAAGAAGTCATTGGTAAGTTGAATCATTTTTATGAGCAATCAAAGCATAAGACAAAGTCTCAACAAGGTTGGAAAGGGAAATACAAGGCTAAAGGTAAATGGCAGCCAAAAAGGACAACACCCCAGGATGCAGGTGAGAAAGAGAACATTGTTCCTTACAAAATATTTAATGTAATTGGACGAGGACATGGGTCACAAGATGGAGGGCAGTAAAATAAAGGTGATGGCACAGGATAATTGCGGTGTTGGATATGTGGAAAGGAGCATCTCAAGAGAGATTTCTCACAGTATGAGGGTGGTAGACCTCAAATTTACAATGCACAGGAAGCGCATACTGTTGGGGATGTTGGGTAGAGAATTCCTTGTACCTATGCAACATTGGATAACAGGTAGGTAGATTACCAAGCACCTATTATCGAGATGGAGGATAAGCTTTGTGATCAAATTGTTTCTATTTTGATTGAACCTAGATCTAAATATAGTATTGTTAATCTTGATCTAGTGGATAAGTGTGGTTTGAATAAAGAAGTGCATGCATAATATTGGTTAGTGTAGTTGGCTATAAGTAAAAAGAAAAGAATTCATCATTGGGTAAGAGCTTGTGCATTTGAGTTAAATGGTATGCCTACATCAACACATCTAAATGTACTTCCATTATGATCATATAATATGCTTTTGGGTATGGACGAGTTGTATGTTCATAGGACCAAGGTGGATTTTTATGACAAGGATATTGAATGCTTGGATGAAAATGGAGAATAGAGAATCTTGCAGGGTAAGAAGAAAGTGACATCAGTCATAATGGTTACAACTATGTAGGCAAAGCGTAGTCACAAGAAAGGGTGTGTGTTATTTGAAGTGCATATTTCTAGTGATAAAGGTAAGGATGTTGAGTATGCAAAGGTATTGAGAAAGTACTCAGTTTTACATCAATTTCAAGATGTATTTCTCACAGAGATTTCAGAGTTGCCACCTCAGAGAGAAGTGGAATTTTCCATTGAGTTGTTACCACAGGAAGCACTAGCATCAAAGTCACCATACATGATGAGCACACTAGAGTTGGTAGAATTGAAGTTGCAATTGAAAGAAATGCTTGAAGAGGGATACATCAAGCCAAGTGTATCACCTTGGGGTGCCCTAGTGTTGTTCATGAAGAACAAGGATGGTACTCTCAGGTTGTGTATTGCCTACATGTAGTTGAACAAGGTGATGATCACGAACATGTAGCTATTGTTAAGGATTAATGATTTTTTTAATCAATTGAAGGGAGCAGCAGTGTTCTCATATATTGATCTGAGATCGGGATACCATCAGGTACGCATTAAAGAAGAGGACATCTATAAGACTGCTTTATGGACCAGGTATGGGCATTATGAGTTTGTTGTAGTTCTATTTGATTTGAGTAATGTTGCAACTACTTTTATGTGCTTGATGAATAGTGTGTAACAAGTTTGTTATTGTGTTCATTGATGATATATTGATATATTCTAAGAACGAGGAAGAGCATGTCGAACACTTAGCAATAGTATTAAGATTTCTAAGAGAGTACTAGTTGTATGCCAAGCTTAGTAAATGCAGTTTCTTTCAAATAAAGGTACATTACTTGTGACAAGTTGTCTCCAAGGAAGACATAATAGTGGATCCAGAAAAGATAAGAGCTATCAGGGAATGGGAATCTCCTATGAATGTGGATGAGGTATGGTCATTCATGGGGTTATCAGGTTAGTATAGGAGGTTCATCAGGAAGTTCTCACACATTTCATATCTTATTACATCATTGCAAAGAAAAGGTAATAATTTTGAATGAGGGGAATGTGCATCTAGTTTTGAGCAGTTGAAGCAGTTGTTGACAAATGCTCTAGTTCTTAAAATTGCAGATCTAGATAAAAAGTTTGTGGTGTGTACAAATGCTTGCAAGAGAGGGCTTGGTGGAGTCTTTATGCAGGAGGGACATGTGGTATGTTACAAATCAAGGAAACTTAATGAGCACAACTAGAATTGTGTCACACATGATCTTGACATGGCAAGGATCATCCATGCTTTGAAGATGTGGATGCACTACCTTCTTGGTATGAGGTTTACATTGATGAGTGATCATAGTGGATTGAGATACTTGTTTGACCAACCAAATTTGAATGCTAGGCAAGCTAGATGGTTGTCCATGATAAATGCGTTTGATTTCGAGATTAGGTACATTAAGGGAAAAGAGAACAAGGTTGCAGATGCTCTTAGCAGGCGGATACAGGTAAATCATGTACAAACTATGAGTTCTTAGGGGATGCATTTATAGGATTAGATCTTACAGGCAAGACAATAGGATGACACATACATGGAGCTTTGAAACAAGTTACAACAGGGTATAGGTGAATAGGATGTAGATTATCATATTACAAAAGATGGTTTGATCATATTTAGGGACAAGATCTATGTGTTAGACAATAGTGAGCTCAAGATGCTTAGCTTAAGAGAATTTCATGCTAAACTGTATTCAGGTCACCTAGGATATCAGAAGACATTGACAACGATGAATAAGTTCTACTATTGGCCAAATTTGAAGAAGGAAGTGGTAGAGTTTGAGGCTAAGTGCTTGGATTGTCAACAGGTAAAAACAGAGTGCGAGTATCCAGGTGGATTACTATAGCTGATTGTAATTCTAGAGTGGAAATGGGAGGTAATTTCCATGGACTTCATTACAGGTTTATCGAGGACATCCAGAAAACATGATTCCATCATGATTGTGATGGACAAGTTGACAAAGGTAGCACACTTTATTCCAATGAAGTTTATGTATTCAACCAATGATGTAGCACATGTATTCCTCATAGAAGTAGTGAGGTTGCATGGTGTCCCGAAGAATATTGTGTCAGACAGGGATGCCAAGTTCACTTCTAGATTCTAAAAAGAGTTGTTTGCAAGTTTGGGTGTAGAGTTGGCCTTTAGCACAACTTATCATCCGAAGACAAATGGACAAACAGAGTGGGTAAATAGGATTCTAGAATACATGTTGAGAATGTACGTCATGCATCAACAACGAAAGCGGGAAGAGTATCTTCTACTGGTAGATTTCTCTTAAAACAATGGGTATGAGGAGAAGCTGAGGATGAGTCTGTTTAAGGCAATGTATGGGCGGAGTGGTAATAATCCCATCAATTAGAGTGATCCATCGAATAGGGTGTTGATAGGACTGGACATGTTAGAGATGGAACAAGAAATGCAGGTTATCAAGAAGAATCTAAAGGCAACACAAGATAGGCATAAGAGCTATGTAGATCAACAGATGTTGTTTAAGGAGTTTCAAGTTGGGGAACATGTGTACTTGTGCATCAAGCCAATGAAGAGCTCCTTCAGGATTGGGTCATGTGTGAAGTTTACACCTTGGTATTGTGGGCCTTTCAAGATCCTCAAGAGAATTTGACCAATGGCCTACAGGTTTTCACTGCCTTTGACAGTGAAAGTCCATGATTTTTTCCAAGTTTCTTTGCTTAAAAGATATGTAAAAGATGTTGATCATGTTATTGATTGGTCTGTATTGTAGGTGGATCCAAAAGGAAAATCCCAACCATAACCTCAGTGTATTTTGCGGAGAAATATGCTCATGCTATGGAACCCAACAATCATGTAGGTTAAAGTACAGTGGAAGAACTTTGGGCCCGATGAAGCTACATGAGAGATGGTTTATTAGATGCGGCTATGTATCTTTCTCTATTCATTGGTTGAGAAAATGTCTTTTGATATATGTTTTGGCAAGGTGTTTAGGTATATGTATATATGTATATGGATGTAAATACAACCATGAGTTATGTTATAGATCTCCCAAAAGTGATATGATTGTCATGTTGTTATTGTTGTCGTGTTGGTTTGCTTTTCAGCAGGTTGATCATTGTAAACACTGCATCGAGTTCCATTATAAATCTCCATGAGAAGTTCATTTTGATTTTCAGTGGTCTTGCTGGTTGTAGGTGTCATTGAACACCAAGGATGGTGTTCCCCTAAGGGGAGGGGTCTGTAACAACCTTGAGTCAAAAATCCATGTAATAAAGTTAATAAAGGCAAATATAAGACCAAGGTCATGGGATATTTATTCCAAGTTGAATGTTGGGAAACACATCCTAGTGTGGGTGCTCATTTGGTTTATTGATCCAGATTTAAACATGAACACAACAAATTACAGATATAACCATAAATGCAATGATGCAGTAGAAACAACACTTCATTTCATTAATATCAAATACTGAAATAAGCTTACAAACAAAATGGAAATAAGGCTAGCTCGGGCGATGGTAGCTTATCTCTGAGGAGAGATGTGGCGGCTACATGAATTTGAAATGTGTTACAATGAGGTTCAAAGGCCTATTTATTATTGAGAAACAATGGAAAACCCTAAACATCCAAAAACCTAACCCTAGGATATGAAGCGCCAAACTATGGGACCTGTTTGGTTAAATTGGTACATCAACTTCCGGGGTCGTAACTTTGGCATACGATCTCTATTTGACGCGCACAATACCTCGCTAGAAAGATCTATCTGAGGACTATAAATTTCGAATGACCAACATGGGTTATAACATGAGGATACAACCCATGTTGGTCTCGGTTTTCCTAAAAAACGTCATTTAGGGCCTCAAAACGGCTTCGGAAGTTCAGGACCCGAAACACTACCAAAAATAATTAATTGTGCTACAAATAAGGAAACTGAAAAAATGAAAGAAACAATGGCGGGGGTCCAAGTGATATAGGTGGGTGGTCACCAATATCCACCTAGATCATTCCTCCCCCCCTTAGGAAGCAATGTTCTCCATTGCGTTGATTTCCTCGATGTGATGAGGAAACTTCTGCTGAACTTGGTCCCTAGTGAGCCACTTGCCTTGGTAAAGGAGTTGTCCTGTTTTGTCAACTCGATATAGTTGTATCCTTTGCTGTTGGGTGTTCTTTATCTGCATTTCCATGATCCGATCAGTTGTGGCTTATTCCATGCAATCTGGATTTAACTTTGTAGCTGTGAGCTATTCTCCAATGTCTGATGTGTCTAGCATTGGTGGGAAGTATGCTCGAAGGCAGTGCACATTGAACACTCGGTACAGGCCAAGGAATGGGGGAATTCTGAGCTCAAATGCATTGTCTCCCACAACCTTGGTGACGGTGTAAGGACCATATCCGAGTGGTCTAAGTTTCTGATATGCTCCGGTAAGGCGTTCCTTCTGCAAATGCAACCAGACTTTATCATCCACCTGAAACTTGTGTGGCACCTGATGTTAATCATGTCACTACTTGTACTTGGCATTTGATTTCTCTAGAATGTCATGGATCTGTTGGAGGATATGTTGAATGTGCTTAGTGAAGTTGTTTTCCTTATCAACTTCGGACTGGACATGAACCAAATTTTCCTGATTAGTTGCAAATGGTATGGCCACATCAATGGGACATAGTGGTTGGAATCCTAAGACCACCCGAAAAGGGTTGTGGCTAGTCGAGATGTAGAGAGACCGATTATAGTTGTGGTGGACATAGGGGAGGCTCTCATCCCATGTACGTGGATGCTTTAAGTTGTACATGTGCAGAATGTGTATGATCATTCTATTGAGGACCTCTATCTGACCATCAGTTTGGGGATGGAAAGTTGTGGACTTAGTGAGCTTGGTGTCCAACATCGACCAGAGATTGGAACAAAATGTACTGAGGAACCTAATGTCCCGATCTGAGATGATAGACTGTGGGATCCCAAAGTGTACCCATACTCGTTCAAAGAAGAGTTTAGTAGTGGCTTTTGCTATGATATTCTTCTTACAGGCCATCATAATGGCCATCTTCAAGAATTTGTTGACAACCACAAAAACACAGCCATTTCCATGCTTAGTAGAAGGAAGTCCGACATGTAATCCATGGATATGGATTGCCGAGGTTGACTAGGGGTAGGCAGTGGAGTATATAGGCCTATATTCTTGATGGTCGGTTTGGCAATGGCGCAAGCAGTGCACAATCTGATGTACTTCTCAACATCCTGTCGAACATTCGGCCAATAGAAATACTTTTGCAGTACTTCCACCATTCTCTTGAGCCTAAAATGCCCAACAGCTTGACTGTAGTGCGCTTCCCAAATCAACTTGGCACACTTGCTTGAAGGAACAAAAAGGTGTCCCAGGTGGCATAACAGGGCATCTTGGAGGTGAAAATCTGGGTCACTTTTGTAGAGAAGTGTCCAATTTGAAGTCTCGTGCCCACAAGAGTTGAGCATGGTGGTTAATGCCATGATTTGTGGTCGACTGAGGCAGTCTACAACATTATTGGTGCTGCCCTTCTCATACTTGATATTTAAATGGAACTGTTGTAGGTATGTGGACTACTTTCTGATGATGATCACTCCACAAATTCCCTTGCATTTTTATGAACTGCATGGGTCGGTGGTCTATGTGGATGATCATTTCCTTCCCAAAAATGTAATGCTTCCATTGTCTGCAGGCTTGCACAAAGGAATAGATCTCTTTTTCATAAGTGGGATACCTTCGGATTGTGTCTTAAAGTGTCTCACTATGATATGCCACTGGATGCTTGTTGGCTTTTTGGGGCTTGACCTAGGTTGAGCGTTAGTTAGCCAAATAAATCCCTACACTACCAGCCCTTTTGGCATCATCCCACAGAGTGTAGACTGAAGTCTCACCCGAAGCAGTATGGGGGGATGCTGGAACCAAGCTTCTGCACCCTGAGATGGTCGTGATGTCAGTTTATACCTTCTGCCCCTACTTTCGCGCAGATTGCTAAGCCTTAGGGCTCTGTGAGTCTACCCTGTATTCGCCCTTCATTACCTCTGCGAAGGTGTATGATTGACCTTCAGGCAGCCGTAACCCGTGGTCTAGGTACTTTCATGTAGCTATGACAATATATTGTATAGGTTCCCAAGTTACCTCAAGTGTTTTACTTATCTTACTAATCAATCATAGTTAGCACCACATAAACTGGTATCCTTACTTGCGTTCAATTAAATGATACAATCACATATATTCATGCATCAAATAAACATTGTAAATTAAACCCAAATTGCAATATAATTAGGTGCATTAACAGGAACTAAATACACAATAATTGTAGAATACTTTTCTTTATTGATATCTTCCAGTTTAATACAGAATCTATTTGCCCTGCACACATAGCTGCAGGGGTCCGTGCACTCAGCTACAGACTTCAACCTTAGGCCTCTGCGCACTCAGCTACAGAGCCTCTGCCTATGTTAAGACCCGAAAACACTTAGATTTCTCCACTCTACTTCGCTACATTCTTCCTTACTTAACTTTCACCACTTAGAGCTTACTTACTTAGCTCCTTTTTATACAATCCCATGGTCTGTGAACCATGGATGTATCTTTACAGCCAAATTGAACTTTAAGAAATAAGGGTGAACAACCCTTTATGACTCTTAACATCTTCATGCTCCGCGACCACAAAATGTGGAGAATTTACAACTTTATTACAAAATTATCCAAAAAATGGGCTTTTAGCCCAAAAACTGCTCTTGGGGGAACCCGTTCCCAATAGGCCCCCAACATAAACATAGTGACTCGCCCTCGAGTCACTCTGCGGGTGCAAAGATCTTCATGTGAAGACTTCCTAGCTCGACTTGTATGACTGACACTTCGACGGTGCACTGCACGACCACCTACTTCACTTCCTCAACCAACTGCTCTGTCGTTGGTCCTGAACTGTCATCTTGAAGCTTCTGCTGAATCACTTACAGATTAGCAAGCTTTTCTTCAATGGAGGCCATGACCAAATAAGCTTCTTCCAACTAGGGATTCAAGTGCACCTTCAACACTACCTCTTTGTGTTGCACTGCATCTACCTGTTCCTTCAATGTTTTGGCCTCCTGCAGCTTTTCCAATCTCTATGTGAGAGTGACGATGTGCGTTATACCTTTTAGTTCGTCATAGTGCTATTGCAGTTCTCGTGCCTCTCTCTCTAGCTACTGTACATTAGGAACCTCCTACAGACTCGTCAAGACCTCGAACGACTATTCAAATAGTTGGTTGCAGTCTGCTACTACACTATCTACCACCGCTATCGCCTGTGTGACAACAGTTGTGCGCTACTCCTTTACTTCCAGCGGAGTTGAAGGCTAGGCCTTCAACTGTAAATATGAAATATATAGGTTTAGCTCCAACTGAATCCTAGCCAACTCTTTGCGAGCGTCATGCACCCCTGTAGCAAGCTTGCGAACATGCACCTCGATCGGTTCTCCCTTGGGAATGGCCAACTCCGAGACCATTCGGTATGATTCCTCCACAACCTAAACTATGTGCTTGTTTTAGTCAGTTACCTCAGTCATGGTGGTGATGGTAGAGTCTCGTTGTAGGGCCAGTTGCACATTATTGATCTGTTTGTCACTGATCACCTGCACAGTGCGTTGTTCGTGGGCCCTTAGCTCTACGATCACCCAATCCTATAGTAGGTGGAGCGCCTCACTTGGAAGTGGTACCAAGTTCAATCCCACTCCCTTGAGGGTGCTGACAGCGGGCCTGTCAACTTCGTTTTCTGTGGTCAGTGCTCCATCGAGCAGCACTATCACTAGGGAGTCCTTTGCACGCAACATCTAGGTAGCTTCTAAAGTATTAATAGCAAGGATGGTGGACACCGTGCTAGTATGTTATGCATGGATCTATAGATCATGCAGACCCATATGGATGGCCCCCAATAGTTTTTGTTGCTGCTGCTCAAATTGCTGCAGTACCTCCGCGGTGACATCCCACACCGTGTCTCCAATGTCATTCAAATATCCCTCTGTTAGGGTGATTGGGTCCAGTGATGTCTTACTGGCCTTGGATTTCTTCGGTGATCCCACTTTTTCTTGTTCTCTTGGATGTTTGATGTGGTACGACACCATCTTCGGGCCCGCTCCATGCTGCTCTATTTGCTTGTCCATTTCTTCCTTTGTTTCGAGCGAAGGCAACCTCGCACCTTTGTCAGAGCCACGCTGTGTTTCGCCTATCTACTTTTCCACCTGCTGGTCAGAATCGTGCTTTGCCTGGGCCTTGCCAGTGGCCTCCTTCTTCCTCTTCTCGGCTAGCTGCACCATCTTGAGCTTGGCCTCCTCCTTTTTGCACTACATGACAAACTTGCTCGACCCCACCACTGAGTCTAAGGTAGTGCGCCACTCTACTGGCTAGCGATCAAGAACTGCATCAATCGTAGCGCCCGTTTCCAAGTATGGCAAGTCATGCCACTTCTGCTCAGGGTCCTTTCATGCCCTGATCGCGACGCACTGATAGTCTGCCTTGACCTCCACATATTCCTATAGTTTGGCAAACACAGTAGGCGATAATCACGGTCTACGATTGATAGCCATGTGTATATTCATTTCCATCAAGATCCAAAATATCTTGTTATCCTTGATGCACTGAGCATCCTTGGTTGCCCACAGTGAACTGTACTTCCTTGCTTTTGGCAGGTTCGATGCGACCGAGGGGAATTGAATGTCTTCCAGCAGCTCCTAGGCTACCAACACAATGGATTGTGAGAACAATGCGGTGCATTAGCTATTCTGTCACCAAGTACGGGAGCTTCTCATTGTCAGCTAAGTCCTAATCTTTGAGTTTCAATAGAGGAATTGGCCCCAAGCACGGTTCTTCAAAGACAATCTCATCCAACAACAGAGGTATGTGCAGGGTGACCTTTCTTTTGTCGATCTCCTTTAGCACTTTGGTCTTGCCTTTGCGCAAAGGGACATATTCGGGCAACTTAGTGATAGGGTTAGGACCCTCGACTTCAATTTCCTCCACTTCCACCCACAAATCCTCATCATCCATCTAGATGTCCTCAATTTCTTCCTCCTCTAGCTCCAAGTTAAATATGGTTTTTCCCTTTTCTTGTGTGGTGGCCTTGTCCTTATGTGGGTTTCTTCTAGACGACGCGCGCACCGGTATCACAGCCTGCTTGCCCTTCTTATCCTTCACACTCTCTTTGGTTGGGGTAGGCTTCGGTCTAGGCATCCGTAGTGACTTGAGGACTTCAGCTGGTACCTCTACAACCTCTGGAGTAGCTCCTTCTGCCTCCATAACAACCTCTAGCAGAGCATCCTCGGTTGTCACTTCTTCAACTTCCATAGGTTTGGATCTTTGGATAAAATCATGGATGAAATTATGGTTGGACTTTGGAAATCGATAAAACACTAGGCAATCAAGCAATTCTTCGAGGAATGCGTGGGTCATGCACGTCTGAGAGCTCACCAACTCAATGTTCAAAATGCCAAGTGTTTTTCGCTGGGCCTCCACCTGTAATTTATAGGCCATTTTGAATTCAAATATGATCTTTCCCCCCACATTCGGTTCATTAATGCTAGATTGGCTGCAGATTTCCAAGGATCTTACCCATAAATTTTTGTGTTAAATGCCAATCGCTCGCTCCATTTGGCCGCATTCTCATCGTCAAATCGTGAACAGTGACTTTAACGGTCACTTTCTGGCTGATCTGTGTGGTTTTTCCCCAGGTAGCGCAACTCTCTTCGTGTTATCACAAACCCCGTGACATTGCCTCGTTCCACACAATCCTCCAATCACGCAGTTCCCCAACCGGGCAGTGTAGTTTATAGTCCTGCGCCTCCTTTCAGCTGCCTAGAGTGCTAAGGCTATGCTACCTTCATATAGTCATCTGGCTAGATCACCGGTGTATGGCTTCAATCTGCTACCATTCACCTTTCCTGGGAAGGGATCTCCATTTAATTTAACCAACTGAATTGCTCCACCGTCGGTAATCTCCTTAATAACATAGGGCCCTAGCTAGTGCATTTTGAATTTCCATGGAAATTTATCAAACTTGCTGTCATATGAAGAAAAAAGATCATTTACTTTAAAGGTGCTGACATCATTATCTTGAATCTTATTGGTTCTTATAAAGTTGATTTTGGTTGTACATTTTTGTTTTGAGGCCCATTTTAGACCTCAAAATTTCTCTAACGAACCAACTATAGAATGCACACACACACACACATATATATATATTAAAAATAATTGTATCATGTATACTATGCAACATAAGCAGTTTTAAAGCTTATTTGTACAATTGTTTCAAATTTAACCTATTACACTTATCATGTTATGAGAATAGTTGATTGAATCATGCCATGTTTTTTCGCGTTGCTTTTGGACCTGTTGGTGAAATCCAGGGAAAAATATTTCTTCCTCAAGCTCAGCAAGTTGTGCAAGCCTCTCTTTTAGGGCTCCGTGATCTGTCATACCTGTGAGTGCCACTATGCGTAGACTAGGCACAATGTATTCCATGGGCATCATTGCTTCAACACCATATACAATCCTAAAGGATGTCTGGCTAGTCAACTTTTTGTAGATCGTTCAATAGGCCAATAGTACTGCGGGTATGTAGGTCCCAATAACTTCGTTGAGTGTTGCAAACCTTGGTCAACGTGTTCTCCAACACCTTATTGAATGCTTCCACTGTCCCATTAGCCTGTGGGTGATAAGGCATGCTTTTCTGGTGATACACCTGAAATTCCTCTGTCAGTGTACTAATCGTCTCGTTCAGAAACTGCATACCGTGATCACTCATCAAAACCTTTGGACACCCAAATTGTGTCAGTACATAATCAAAGAGAAAATTCGCAGTGGTCATGCCTATTCAGTCCTTCATAGGCTGTGCCTCCATCCATCGAGTCAATTAGTCAGTTGCGGTGATAACATATTGTGCTCCCATCTTCTTTCCTTGGGGTTGAATGCGTCCCACAAAATCTATAGCCCATTTCTCAAAAGGTTGTAATGTCATATATGGGTTTAGGGGCAGCTCATCTCTTCGCGATGGCCTGCCAGTTCTTTGACACATGTCGCACGTCGTGTAGTGGGCTTTGGAATCTTGATGGAGGGTTGGCCACCACAACCCTACACGTATAATTTTCTGTTTGGTCACTCTTCCTGCATAATGGACTTACGAGACACCCCCATGAGCGTCTGCGAGGATACTTCTTCTTTCAAACTCTAGAACATATTGTCGCAATACTTCATCAGACCCCATTTTGTATAGATGTCCAACAATGATAGAAAAGATAGCCACGTGCACCACTAACTTCTTTTTCTGCTGGACGGTGTAGCCTTCTGGGGTAGTTCCTGTCATTAGGAAGTGTATGATATCTTCAAAGTGACCATCCACTATGTGCACTGCAAAGAGCTGCGCGTCAGTAAATGCCTCCTCAAACTTAGTGGGCTCTTCCCCCGTTTCGGTGCGCAGCAGATGGTCTAGTCCCGTGTTCAGTCATCCATGCTTTACAATAACTTCAAAATCATACTCCTGGAACAATAATAGCCACCTATAGATTCTCCCTTCCAACATAGGCTTATTGACTAGGTATTTCAATGCATAATGATCCGTATACATTTTAAAATGTCCACCCAGAAAATAGTTTCTAAACTTTTGGAGCGCATATACCATGGCTAATATTTCGCACTCAGTGGTAGAATAGTTCTTCTCAGCCTTGGATAACCTCCTGCTTCCGAATGCTATAGGATGGTCCAAGTATCCTCCGCCAACCTGTGTTAGTACTGCTCCTAGTATTATACATGACGCATCTACATGTACATGAAACTCCTTCCGATTCGGGAAGACTAAAATCAGTGCGGTGATCATTTTTCCTTTCAGCACATCCAAGCTTTTCTGACAATCCTCGTTCCAACAAAACGTGACATCCTTTTTCAATAGCTTCTCCATAGGCGTGGTGATCTAGGCATAGCCCTTGATAGACTTCCTGTAGTACCCATTATGTCCCAAGGTTGCGCGCAGTTGTTTCACACTCCTCAATGCCTCCAAGTTAAGTATCACTACGATCTTCATAGGATCTCCCATCAGTGCCTGTCTATAAGCCACATGACCCAACAAAGTCCCAAAAGGAACACAAAACAGACATTTCTTCAGATTGAGCGCAATTTGGTACCTTCGAAAAGTATCTAACATTAGGCACAAACTGGCCACATGGCATTTTACCAACCCAAACATAGTCCAGTCATTAAAGTACACCTCCAGAAATTTATGAATGGAGCCTTTGAATGTAGTAATGCCTACGAATGAAAAACTCGCAGGTGCATTCTTCAATCCAAAAGGCATTACAGTGTACTGAAAACATCCCCATTTAGTCATGAAGGTCGTCTTGCTTCTATCTTTAGGTGCGATTTTGATTTGATGGTACCCAGAAAACCCATCAGTGAAGGAGTACACTTCCTGGCCACCTACATTATCCAATATCTCATAGGTGAATGGATTTGGAAAAGGATCATGCATGCAAGCGTCTTTCAAATTCCTGAGATCTACACATATCCTTATTTCATCCTTCTGCTTCATTTCTTGTACCACCATTGGGCTCACCCAATCAGATTCTTCTACAGGTTCAATGATGCCTGCCACAAGCATCTTATCTAACTCTAAGTGTACCTTCTCCTTATACTTTGGATTGAGACGGTAAGGTCTTTTCTTAACCAGATTCATGTCAGGTTTTAACATGATCTTCATAACACCCAGGTCTCCTATTATCCCCATTAACTATGTAAACTTGGTAGGGAACAAATACTGGTATTCGCGGAGCAATAAAACGACCTTATCTACCATCGCATCTTCCCAGTAGTCTCCAATCTTCGGGAATTTGGGCTTCGCCTCCGTACCAATTTTACCAGTTTCGTTTTCAGTGGTGCGGTTATATTAGGATTCTCGGTCCCTTGACCTCATGGTGACCCTTGGTTTCAGGGATATCAATCTTTCGGGGGTCCTCATCTTCTTCTTCGATTATCACATTATAGCATTCCATCGTGTGGCTCAGCGGAGTAGTCCAATCGAGTTGAATCAGATTCAAAGGATCCTGCAGTATCCTAAATATTGTTGCTTTAACTTCTTGTAGTGATTCGTCAATACAATCAAACCCATCTTCAAAGCTAAACGTCATTATGAACCCTTAGCGCAGAATATCCCATTCGCTTGTGCCATGGCGAAGCTCTCTCTCCAAGTACTAGTTCATTGGGATGACATCCAAGGTGTGACAAAACAAGTGCACCCATTCAGGTTGGGTCTTCGCGCCATAGGCGTTAACCCATTTGGCCAAGTGTGCATATGGATCATCCTTCCCATCATACTTTTCTGTCACTCGTACCTCCAGCTTCCCAAAGCATGTTCTCATCATCCTCCTGCACTCGCGGTAGTCTTCAAAACTACCTTTGTGCGTACCCCACCATCTTGTGGGCATAGTGCGCAATGCCCATTCCAAAGCCTCGAAGCACTGCTTCTCTGGTACTTCGCTCACAAATGCATCCAAAAACACATCGACATCATTCAAGCCATCATAAGTGGGTAGATTTCGTACCTCTGACGACACACAACGCAGTGGCTAGGTCATCATGTTATAGCTCAGCGTAGTTACTTCATGTAGCCAATTCTTCCGGCGCTATAATTCTTCATATGAGTTTGAGGTGTAGGAACTCTTGTGATCCCATGTAATTCGGCCATTCGTTATCGAATTCACCCAATTTTGGTCTAGCTATTATTTTATATATGTAGTCCAAATCGTCATCGCTTTTGTAATCATAGATTGGTTTAGTATAGCGCGATCCTTCAACAGGATTTAGGGGTACTATTACGCGAAGTGATTTCTTTTCAAATATCATCTTTCGCTTCTTTAGGTTGATTACCCTGTTCATGTCAATAGCCTAATCAATGCCAAGGAGCATAGGGTAGGGGTTTCTATCATCCACAATTTCTATCACTTCAAAGTTAGCTAATGCGCTCGCGTCTTCAATATCTATAGTTACCCCTTGCAGCCATCCCATGGGGATGATTTTTTGTTGATTTTCCATCCTTAACAGAATCGGAGACCATTGTAGCGTGGGTCTCCCCATCCGATCCCAAGTCTACTTCGGAAAAATGTTCGTGTCTGACCCTAGATCCAGAATAACCTACTTCATTTCATATTCTCCTATATGCATGGTGAATCTTATCTCATGCCTTTTCCTTGCCTTATGCTTACCAATCTTCCATACCATGCACTATTCACCCGTAGCATTTCTGACGCATCTATTTATAAGTTCTTGTAACCCCTTCACAACCTTGCTATCGTGCAACAGCTTCATGCAGGTCTCTAGAAAGGTTGTAAGCATAGAAGGGTCCATTTCCTGAATAGGCTTATCCCAGCTCCCTGAGGTAGAGGCTTCAACGAAGCTCTTTTTTGCTTCCATGAACGTTTTGCATGCACACTCCAAATCAAGTTCATCCTCCTTCGTCGAATCTTTGTGAACCCATGTGCTATCTTCGGGTTGCTTCCCCTTATCGTCGCCCATTGCAATTCCACTTTGGAGCACTATATTCACATTCGGATCCTCTTCGCGAGGCTCAAACCTCATCATCTACAGGTTTTGAGTCGGCTACAGTGGTAGCACCCCTTTGTTACGTATCATCGCTATCAATGTAGGACAATCCTCTGCCTCATGAACAAACTGAGTACAATATTTGCATGACAGACGCGTTGGGTTAGTGCATTCACGGGCATAGTGTCCTGGTGTTGGGTCTTGAAATTGTCATTCACTTCCATTACACTTTCACTATCATGTCCATTATATCACCTCCATTTCACCTTCATTTACTACCATGTCACTACATTCATCTCACTTTCATCATTATTTGGTCACATTTATGTTTTTCCAAAATTTATTAGTTCTTAGCATTTTTAAGTGAATTTGTGGTTAAAAATTAGAAAATAATGTGCATATCCTTATACCTAACAAGTGGGATGAGATTGTTGACATGTGTAGGTCAAAATGAAGCTTCTAGAAGACCTTTATGTGGAATCCTAAGGCCAAATTCGAATTTTAGTGGAGAAGATCATGGGATCATTGTCACATTTCCTATTTTTATTGAAACTCTAAGAAGACATTTGTCTTATGATCCTATTTTGATTATAACTAGAGGTATAGGGAGAGATTCATGGGCTCTCATTAATGAGATGACTTCTCATCTTTTTTTATAAATAGGAGATCTCTCTCCTTTATTTGGAAAGCTTTGTAAACTTTGTTAGCTAAACTTGTTGTACTTTGTAATTTTGAAGAATCTGAATAAATCTTTGAGGTTCCCAACATGGAAGGAGATGTGAAGTAGGAGATGTCATGGAGCATATTAGAATGTAAGGTAGAGTAGATTTTACTTTGTAGTTTTTCTTTGATTTCATTCAAGTATGTCATTTTATTTTTATGATTGTTTTCAAGTTTAATAGTTAAGATTTCACATTCATGCAAGTTTAATTCATACAAGTGTGTTCAACTGGTTGACTATAGATCTATCTAACTGTGTAATCTATGCTTAAGAAAATAGTCCAAGAAAGTAGTCTTCCTATTTTCCAATTGGTGCTTGTAGCATTAGAGCACACGATAGATTTGATCTTAGTTTAATAACTCATGTTGTAAGTGAATATTTCCGAAAGCCCTTTCAGTTGTTGGTTCATCTTAAAACTAAGTGGTGAAGTATTTCATTTATGAATGAGTCTTTCTCTGCATTTTTATGTTTATTTTTTCTTAGAACAATGAAGTATTGGATCCCTCCAAATGCTATCACAAGGAGGTAGTTCTCCCAAAATTTTATAGCAAGAGTGATAAAACACTTCATTTAGTTGTTATAGTAGATTAGTTGCAATTTCACTTTCAGTCTTAGTCTTTCATTTAAATTTCATTTTCAGTTTTAGAACAATGAAGTATGGAGTCCCTCAAAATGTTATCACAAGGAGGTAGTTCTCCCAAAATTGTATAGCAGAGTGATAAAACACTTCATTTAGCTATTATCAATTTTGCTTTAATTTCATAGACATTTTGCCGGCTTAGATTAATCTAACTATTTATAGTTTTGATTTGTTCATTTCCTTTTCTCCCTTCTTTAGAAATTAGATTTTAACATTAAAAGAGATTTAGTTGTCCATTAACATTTACAGATTTCATTTAGAATCATAACTTTTCTTTCTTATATTAATTTCCTTAAGAATGAGAAACAAAACCCCCAAGAGCAACATAAACTATAAAACAACGAAGTAGGAGAAAGGTTAACTAAGCACATATAGTGCACCACACTTCATCAGTTTACAATAACCAGATTAATAATTTATGTAGAGCAATTTAGGACACTAAATTAACTAGACACTTGGTCCTCCACAATTGTAATAGATCAGTTGTCCCCGACCTCTGCCAGGTCCTTCCCCTCCTCGACCTCGTCCACGCCTCTGAAATCCTATTCACACCATCCCAGCGCTCTGGTCGGGAGGCTGCATTTCTGTTGAACTTTATAGGTGGATGTTCTATCCATCATCAATTCATAACTTTGGTAGCTGTGCTCATCATGCCCTACCAACCTGCAGAAGATGCAGAACAGTTGCTGCGGTGTTTGTACAAACTTCTACAACAAATGATAGTTATCAGTCGTATGTTTCCCTGCTACCTGACATATAGCACACCACAACGCAGGCTCCGCACTCGGTCCTGCTTGGGATTTCGGGCTCAAAGGAATTGGTCCTCCTCTTGCAATATAGTTCGCAAAGGCTGGGTAGTGGTCTTTGTCATGCCCCTTACCCTTACATTTCAGGCACCATATCTCTTCACGTGCCTCTGGCCGAACTGTTATGTCCTGCTTCAAGCTTTGCATTTAGAGGGAAAGATTTTGCAACTACGCATGGATCTGCTAAACCCCCATATTCAGATCTTGCATCAGTGTCTCATGCAGTCTTATTGCAACCCTTAAGTGAGGCAGGTGCGAAGCCACGAATCACTCGTGGTGTTGTCCATATGTTAAGTTCATATTAGCTCAAAAAATTTTACACTTCAATCACTGATCCAATTCTTAAGGTGTCTCACCTAGTTTCATCGCGATTTCCTTGAACCCCACAATCAACCGCGCCTCAGATTTAGACCTATTAAACTCTTTCTTCAGCGCGGTCTAGATCTCTGCCAACCTAGTGCTTGGGTTATCATTAGAGTACTTGACGTACCAAGTTAGTGAGTGATCCTGTAAATCACTAACCAACATCGCCTTCTTCGTGTGATCACCTGTGATGCCCTGAGCTTCCCATATAACTTTTACGACGAACCAGAACTGGTCCAGGTCCTCATTTCCCAAGCCCTTAAACAAAGGCAGCTTCACTGAATTTTCTATGTTGAACTGTGGTGGAGGTGTGGGTGAAGTCGCAGGTGACGGTGGTAAAATTGGAGGTGGTGTAGGTGGAGGTGGTAGTCACGGGAATCCTTGTTTTATCAACTGAACTGCACTTCGTGGAGAAGCCTATGCTACTCCCTCTTCGTTACTCAAAGGAGGTGAAATCAGTGCGCTATATTCAGGGCCCTTTCTTTCTTCGTTCCTATAAGTCTTTCCACTTCGCGTAGCTCCGAACATCATAGTAGCTGCATAACCCATTTTTCACACAATAACATCTTAATCCAAGTATTTAAAGACTTCAAGTACTTACCCCACTGACCTTTGAAAAAGCGTCGCTCCGCCTCGTTGTAACTGACTGAGGTATTGACTGCAAATTCAGTCACAAATCCTCCTATGATACAATCAAGCCAATGATCTATAGTGCGGGTGATCTTATCCTTAGAAGCTTCCAGTATCTGTACTAGCTTTGGGGTCCAGACAATAGGACCGTCAAGCCTCCACCTTCCTTGGCTATCCACTAGCTTCACAATCCACTCATATAACTCAACTGGAAAGGAAAAAAATATCTCATGGATTTCTGTATACAGGTACCTGTCTATCCACTCCTCCTTTGACAGTCGCGGTTTTTTGTTCTCCTACATCGCGAATTCGTGGATCTTTCTATCCAATTAATCCTCAATCTCTTTCTTATTTGGATTCCAATGATATGACATCACACATCTCTCATGCAGATTTCGGTCCCAGTAACGAAACCATTTGTTGGCTTTGTGGGCTCTAACCCAGGTTCAACGTAGTTAGCCAAACAAATCCCTACACTATTGACCCTTTCGGCATCAGCTTGCAGAGCGCGGACCGAAGTCTCACCCGAAGCAGTATGGGGGGATGCTAGAACCAAGTTTCCGCACCGTGAGATGGTCGTAATGTCGATTTATACCCTCTGCCCCTACTTTGTGCCGATTGCTAAGCCTTAGGGTTCTGTCAGGCTACCCTATATTCCGCCCTTCAGTACCTCCATGAAGGTGTACGATTGACCTTCATGCAGCCCTAACTCGTGGTCCAGGTACTTTCATGCAACTATGAAAATACATTGTATAGGTTCACAAGTTATCTCAAGTGTTTTACTTATCTTACTAATCAATCATAGTTAGTGCCGCGTAAACTGATATCCTTACTTGTGTTCAATTAACCAATACAATGACATATATTCGCACATCAAATAAACATTGTAAATTAAACCCAAAATGCAATACAATCAGATGCATTAACAAGAACTAAATACACAGTAATTGCAGAATACTTATCTTTATTGATATCTTCCAGTTTAATACAGATTCTATCAGCCCTGCGCACACAGCTGCAAGGGTCCGCACACTCAGCTACAGACTTCCACCTTAGGTCTCTGCGCACACAGCTGCAAGGGTCCACACACTCAGCTGCATACTTATGCTAAGACTCGAGAACACTTAGACTTCTCCACTCTACTTTGCTACTTTCTTCCTTACTTAACTTTCACCACTTAGAGCTTACTTACATAGCTCATTTTTATACAATCCCATGGTCCGCAGACCATGGGTGGATCTTTACAGCTGACTTGACACTTTACAAAATAAGGGCGGACAAGCCTTATGACTGTTTACACCTTCGTGCTCCGTGACCACAAAATGCGGAGACTTTACAAATTTATTACAAAATTATCCCAAAACATGGGCTTTTAGCCCAAACTGCTCTTGGGGGAACCCATTTACAATAATGCCCCTATTGAGTAAGGACTGACCCAATAATATTTTCAAAGGAATCCGTCTCGATCTCAAATGGTTGTTGCAAGTTTGGTAATGTGAGCATTGGTGCATAGAAGAGGCGATGTTTCAACTCTGCGAATGCCTTCTATTGATATTCAGACCAAAAGAATTTTTCTTTCACTCCTCCCTTGGTGACTTGACTCAAGGGCCAAGTGATATGACAAAATCACAACACGAACTGGCGGTAGAAATTGGCAAGACCCAGAAAGTTGCAGAGCTCTATCAGAGTGGTTGGGGCTAGCTAATCCTGAACGACTTGGATCTTGGTTGGATTCACATGCACCCCCCGTTCATTAATAATGTATCCTAGATACTGAACCTGGGTCATGCCAAAAGTGCATTTCTCCAAATTGGCACACAACTTGTGTTGCCATACTGTTTGGAGAACCTGTCAGATGTGGTGGAGGTTCTCTTCCCAACTATGGATGAAGATCAAGATGTCATCCAAGTATACCACTACAAATGAGTTGGTGAATGGCCACAAGATGTCATCCATCAGCCTCGTGAAGGTTGCAGGAGCATTCGTCAACCTGAAAGGCATAACCAACCATTTGAAAAGGCCCTCCTTGGCTTTGAAGGCAACATTTCACACATCAGAGGGTTTGATTTGTACCTGGTGATATCTAGACTTCATGTCGATCTTGCTGAAATATTTTTTCCCATTGAGTTGGTCCAAAAGGTCATCAATTAGTGGAATTAGGTACCTATTCTAGATAGTGATCTTGTTCAATGCCTGATAGTCAATACAAAGTCTCCAAGTCCCATCCTTCTTATGTACCAACATGATCGGGCTCCCACAGGGGGATGAACTCGACCGGATTTGAGGTTTCTATAGTAGCTCCTAAATTCGCCTCTTGAGTTCGTTGTTCTCCAAAACAGAGCGCCGATAGACTGGTCCATTGGGAAATGACACACTTGGGGTAAGATTGATGGAGTGCTTGACGTGACAGTGTCGAGGCACCCCTGCGGGGAAGGTGAAGATGTCCTCATACTCCTCCATGACCTTGTCCATTTGTTGTTGTCGTGTGGAGGGGCCCTATTGAGAGGTCATGGCCACCATCTTCTTCTTTCCATGAGATAATATCATCATGAAAACTAATTTCCCATTTTGGAAATGAGCTTACTGCATTGTTTTACAGTAACCAAAGAGATGGCGGTAGGTAATGCTACCTTCGATATCTTGTACAACTTATTTACAAAAGTAATAATAACAACGTGAGGCCTTAACTCATACACAACATGTCACTTCCACAAGTATGGGTGGCCTAATAATAGATCACAAATATCAAGGGGAACAACGTCACATAATACCTCATCCTTGAAGGGCTTGATGTTGTATTGAAGGTGCCAATGTTGGCTAATGTGAAGATTCCTTCCTTGGTGAAGCCACGCAATGGTGTACGTTTGTGTGTGTGTTACGGTCGGTAAGCCCAACCGCTTCACTACCTCTACCGAAATGAGGTTATTTTGGCTCTCACCATTGACAATGAACTATAGCAGCAACCCTTTACCCACATCTGGGAGTGGAAGGGGCGCTCCCCTCCTTTAGATCTTCGGGTTCCTCCTTCTGGATCTTCATGGTGAAAATGGTGGCATTGGGCTCCACATCGATAATCTACTTCCCTTTGTCATTCCCCTTGTCGATTTCTGACTCAGAGTCGGAACATGCATCTGATTCCAAAGCCTTTAGCTCGACCACTAGTGACTGCTTGGTCCGACACTCACTTGTGTTGTGAGTGAATCCCTTATGCAACTCACACCACTTTCTCGTGTCCTTCTTCGGCTTTGTGGTGATGTTATTTTCTTGTGGCTTTGGTGGGTTGTCTTAGGCTGGCTGCCTTGGCTTTGTCCCTTTTTCTGCGGTTTGGGGGCACCTTTCCCTTGCTTCATATTTGCAGATCCACAATCTCACTTCTTTTGTTTAAAATTTTGCTCGATCTTGACGGCGTATTAGTACGCCTTGTCAAGCAAGTAAATTTCCAGGAACTCCATTTCATCTTGGATGTACCTGTGTAGGCAGCTGTGGTACTTGAGTACCAAATGTTTCTCAGAATATTTGATACCCAACTTTGTGTGAAGGGTATGAAAAACATTGTTAAACTTTGGCACATCTTGGTCCCTTCCCTGCAATGTTGTCCACTTTATGTATTTCTCGTCATAGCTCCTGAGAGGGAAGTACTACTCCTTGATGTCATCTTGGAATGAATTCCAAGTGGGTGTGGCTGAAAACAATGAGGTCGTACTTTCATCCTTTTGCTCATAGTAGGTTTCTCACCAGTTCTTGATGTGGGGGGTGACTTTGAGAAGAGAAAAAGTAATATTTTCTCTGCTGGAAAAATCAAGAACAGAAAAATATCCTTCTAACAGATTTAACCATTTATCTATGACGTCTGCATTTATTTGGCCCTCAAATATGGTAATGTCAAATTTTGCTTGTACTTTGAAAGGAGTGGAGCCTCTAGAGTGGCTGCTGGATGTGGATGTGCCGCTGGTGGGAAACCATTGAAGAATTTGGGCAAAGTTATCCATCATCATGTTCCTTTGTTTCTTGAGGGCCTCCTTGACCAATATTTTGATAGGATCTCCTGGCCCCTCATCTTTCTTTTCTTCCCCCATGTGCGGTCGTCGGAGTTTGTGAGGCTAATTTTGCAAAGGTTCAACCAGATCAAGCCCTAACTCCTTATATGCCTTCCTCGTTGGCTACATGCAAAGAAAAATAGAGAAAGAGCAGATCACTCTAATACCATTGATCCATATATAAACAGGAACACAATAAATTATAGATATAACCATAAATACAAAGATGCAGTAGAAAAAACACTTCAATATCTGATCCAGGTGGATATTGGTGGCCACCTGCCAAGTCCACCTGGATCCCCACCATTGTCTTTCTCAGCATTTTCAGTTTCCTTAATTGTAGCACAACTTACTATTTTTAGCATTTTTTCGGGTCCTGAACTTCCGGAGCCGTTTTGAGGCCCTAAACGACGTTTTTTGGGAATCCAGGGGCAACACAAGTCCATGGAACATGGACGGGTGTTGCCGTTCCAACAATTATAGTGCTCGAATAGATCTTTCTAATGAGCTATTGTACGCGTCAAACGGAGATCATATGCTAAAGTTACGACCCCGGGAAGTTGATGTACCAACTTACCGCCAAACGGGGCCCACAGTTTGGCGTTTCATCTCCTAGGGTTAGGTTTTGGAATGTTAAGGGTTTTTTCATTGTTT
>APFE030430172.1:0-25425 GCA_000404065.3 Pinus taeda | reverse complement strand
AGCTCTTGTGACACTTGTGGAATTGGACTTAATGGCCTTGGATGACAAAGTTCTCTTCCCCATCTTAGCTTTACTCCTTAAATACTTTTCGCATAAATCAGCGATTTCTTCAAAGGGTAAAACAGAGATGTCACCTTTGCCCATTAGATTGAGGTCATCCATGTACTCATCTCTGATACCTTTCAAGAATATTGAGCGAGTCAGTTCAAGAGGCATAGTTCGGTGTTTGGATTTTTGCAAGTTATAGATAAACCGTTCCAAGTATTCCTCTAAGGTTTCATCCTCTTGTTGGGTCATTCTAAAGATGTCATCTTTAGAATCTTTAGATCTGCAGAAGGTTGATATTTCCTTAGAAATACTTTTCTCATACCATCCCAGTCTGTGATAGTATGTTCACCAAGTCCCATGAACCATCTCAAGGCAGATGCTTTTAATGTGGCTGGAAAAAGTCTGAGCCTATGGGCATCATCACTATAACCATATGTCCGGCATACAATATCAAATTCGAATAAGAATGAGTCTGGGTCTTCCGAAGCCATACCATAGAAATTAGGTAGCACTGATGGTGGTATATTTTTCATTTTGATCTCATCATCTTCCTGGGGTTCTTGTATGGGAAAAAGAAAAGTGAATTCTTCCTCATCTCTGCGTCTTTGATTTTGTGCTTACCCATCTCCTTCATCAGCCATCTTAATGGATTTATCAGAGTCACTTCCTTCAAAGAAGGGATTAAGATAGGAGTGTTCAGTCTCTGGGGAGTGTTGAATCACTGCACTACTTTCGCCTTGTGTGGTAGACCTAGGAAAGTCCTTCTTCTGAGATTTATGTATATATAAGGTTTGCCTTTCAACAAGTGTAAGTCTCTGTCCTGATTTTTGTTTATCCTCTAAGGCTTGAATGAGATTTTCCTCAGCTGGTGTTAAATGCTTTACTGAGTCTGCTCCTGATGGTGATGGATTAGTTTGTGAAGGGTGGGGGGTTCTTCTGAATCTACCCTGATTGTCTCTAAACCTAGGCATAAATGAGCATGATTTTAACTAAATTTTTGTGATTTTTTTTCTATTAAACTTCAATCCTTTAAGTACGCCTCCCCGGCAACGGCGCCAAAATGTAGTGTCCTATCTAGGGGCTAGATCGGTCTAAATTAATTGTCAACCCAGGGTGCGTTTACTTAGAGGCGTGTGCCTAAAGTATATAAGCATAAAGGATCTACTCTAAATCTATGACTCCTAAGTTACAGTGCTGAGATTAAGTCTATTGTTAAACTAACTAAGCATTAAATCATGTGCTATTAACAACTAAATGCAATTCCTATCATGCTGTATATGGCTATCTTGAAAGGTTCGGTCCCCTTACAAAGACATCAACATGCAACCCTTGTTCAATATCATTCAACAATCAAGAATGCTTAAAGAAGACATGTAAAATCAAATTCATAACCATTATCCATATCAGTGCTTCATATGCAACTCTGAGATTAAATCCTTTACGGGATATATTTCATAATCCAAGAGAGGGTTATTCAACACATGTACAGACATCGAGTTAATGCATTCATCACTGCAATCAAATCTCCAAGCATATATATAATTCGCATGCGTTTGATCCAATTGAATTGACTGTAAATTAAATCAAGACTACACTATGAATGTAATTCAAATATAAACAGAGTATAAGCATAAGCAAAATGTAAACATAAACGGAATGTATGATCGGTCTACCACATACGCAGGGCCCGTCCGCGTCTTTGGCACACCGATGGTTACACCACGATCACGATATTAAACAAGTATGCAATGTATTAGATCGAAAACCAGAGGTTCTGTTTAAAAAAACGTAACTGTAAACAATAGTATATGTCTGTATGTATGTAACCGATCCCAGGTCTCGGCCTTGTCTTTTTAATTACATAATTGCATCCCTTGAAAAAATGGATGCCTATCCATAGCAGCTGTTGCTGCGTTTGGTAAATCAAAACACGGATATATTCCTCATTGTCTTATGCATAAATCAAAAATCAAAATAGGAAACAACTTAAAAGCGAATGGATAAAAACTGAATGCTGTTGCTGCCTTTTGTGCCGACATGCTAGGGTTGACTGAGCGTTGACTGTGCTGATTGGAGGAATGTTTCTAAGGCGGAGTAGGTGTTTGTCCATGTTTGGACATTCATCTTTTCGTCCATGCCTTCCGCTCCTACCTAGCTGCCATGCCACATGTCACATGATAAACCATTTACAGGTTTTTAAGACTTCCTGTAGTGATTTAGGCCTAAAATCCTAGTTTGTCAACACAAAACCTCTAAATCAATTAATATGCATGTCAACAATTATAAACTATTAAATTAATTAAATTCTAAGGCATTTGAGGAATGGATGATGAGAAAAAGGTAGGAAATGGTCATGTTTTGGAATGGGAAAAAGGGCTTAGAATGGTACCAACAAGTCCCATCTCTAAAAAGAAATCCTCTACCTCACCAAACTCACTATAACTTCGTAGTCACTGCTTTGACATCATATCATCCATCCAACAATAGGGTTCCCCAAAAAAGTCCCTTCTCTCATGGCTTGCCCCTTCTTTTATAGGAGTCCTCATAGGTGACACTTGGCATGTCATGCATAATTATAATATTTTTCTTTTAATTTAATACTTGATTATTCACCTACCCATGTGTCATTCTCTCAGCAAGGTTCACCCAAAATTATTTACTTAACTTTTTATTTAAAACTAATATTTCCCTCATCTCACAAGATTCCTATTTTTACTCCTAGATGTCTCTTTATTCCCCCCTTTTATTCCTTAAATTGAGTTTATTACTTGGAGTCAATTAAGGAGTTAAGATTTTATTTCCAATCTACTTCCTAAATTAACTCAGGTTATCTCTTAGAGGGATATTCTTATGCTGGTTGATGCCACATGGAGCTTCTCTAAAATTCTCTAAATTTAAATTTATTTTCTTATTTTAATTCACCTTCCTCTTTTCTTAATTCAGTTTAATTTGTTTAGGATTAAACATTATCCTTACAATATGTTTTCCTTCCCCTTTTTTCTAATTAAACCACCTAATCTACCTAGCATTTTCCAACATGGGGAGGGTAGAATTTTTAAGGTATTCTATTTTTTTTTTTCTATGATCCTCCTTATTCCAAGTTTTATTTTTGATTTAATTTCCTTGGTTTCCAATCATCATTTTCCCTTGATGTAACTTTACCTAGTTTTCATTCCTTATATTTATTTATTTTTATTTATTTTTAATGATTCCAAGGGTGCCAAGTTTGGTTGTGCCCTTCAAGAATTTCCCCTGAAATTCCAAGGGTGTCACGTTTGATTGTGCCCTTCAAGAACTTCCCTAGAAGTTCCAAGGGTGCCACCTTTGGTTGTGCCCTTCAAGAACTTCCCTAGAAGTTACAAGGGTGCCACACCTTAACAGTTTAATTTGTGATGCTAAGGGTGCCAAGTTGGTCGTGCCCTTCAAGAATTTCCCTGAAATTCCAAGGGTGCCACACCACTTGCCCTTCAAGCATCCAGTGACTACGAGGGGAAATATCGTGGCAACGTCATGACCGCTATCGTCCTCATGTTGCCTCTATAGTAGACTAATTTGATGCGGGATCAAGGACCGCCTTGATGCGCGCCCCCAGAGGTTCCTCATGAGCGACCGACTTGGACCTGCCCTCGGCATCGTGATCTTCAAGGCGAAGGTGTTTCAACTCTTCCACCCAAGTCACGGCGGGGTGCTAGGGGGAGATCAGGACACTATCCACCCCTCCCATGTAGTTCATCCACTTGTACAACCCATCACCCAATGTGAGTATTCGGCAGCAATCATCTATTGCCTGCAACATTAACATATCATCAGAATATAGATTACCATATATTAGCAGGTTTCAAAATCGATATAATTTCAAAAAGATAAAATAATATAAATTTTCATCAAACCAGGTGTCGTCAACTCGTCATGTGCGAGTGCCTCTAGTGGTTTTCCTACCATACTCAATAATAATCAGTAACCAGGTTTTTCAGTGTTAGTCATTGTCATAATAGCATTAATTACCATCACCTCGTCATTCACATCACCGTTCATTGTGAACCGGAACTAATGTAAGTAGCTAACATAGGGGATACCTCCATCATGGCTAGCATCATCATAACCTTAAAGGAACCATACATATAGATCAAGGTTATCATCATTATGACATCAATAAAAACATGTTTATCCTTTACTACTATCACCATCATGATATCAATAGAGAATATACCTAACCATTAATTATATCGTAATCATAATATTAATAGAAAACATACATAACTATCACATTCGCTGATAATAGAGTCACGTTTCTGGATCCTCAGCTTGAGTTACTCATAGACTAAAGTATGCAAGATAATGTCATATTAGAGTCAGGGAACTAGGGCGGGCACTACAAAAAGCGGGTTGGCATGCTACTACGATGGGGTATCCTCTAAGTGCCATTAATGTTTGAAGCAAATCCCACTGCTAGATTTGGATAAATCTTGAGTCATAGCTCCAACATCTTTTTTTCTCCTAGGCTTCTTTCGTTAGATGCTTTTTATAAGTCAATCTCTTTGGACAACTTATTTGAATTTGACAATTCCTTGACCTGTCCTATCCTTGCTTGACCTATGGTATTTTATTCCTCTTCGATTTTGCAAACCCTAATCCTTGCTTGGAATGTCCTAGGCCTCTCATTTGGTTCCAAATATTTTCATGATTGCTATCTCACTAACCCTAAGAGAGGTCATTTATACCCTTAGGAACATCTAGTCTAGGTATATCTTTTGTGTTGAATATCCCTTCATCCTAGGTCTAGGCATCCTCATAAGCCTTTATTGGAGAGCCATTTTCTTTCCCCTAAAGCAACCGAACGATTATCTGAGAATATCATTTGAATGGGCTTTGGAAATCACACGACACCTAACTATTGATCCCGTTATTCTAGTGATTTCCTTCATATCAGTTCTCCTCCAATCAGTGAAAGTTCGTAAAGATTAGGGAACACTAGCTCAGGTGAAAGTGTGTCTTTGTCCCATTGTTGTCATTTGGTCTAGTAGCTATCCCTTAAGTATCCCTCCTATGATAGTTGTTAGATTGTGTGGCAATAAGCCCTAGTTCATCAGTCATCCTCTTTGACTGAAAACTCTTTGATAAAAAATCCTAAATCATTTTCCCATAATTCTAGTGAAAACTTACCATATTGAATATGATTGCATAGATAACTTGGATTTGTGTGACAAATCCTAGTATATTCCCAACTTGAATTCTTCTTAATTCAAGTAGGAGTGATTTCATTTCAAGCTTGTGTGAATAGATTAAGAGTTTTGGCTCATGGTTCCTAAATTCAGTAGTTAATTTTGACATAGAAGTGAATATTAGTCTAACTTAACTCATATTACATATTGTAATGTGATTCAAAATTCACACATACTAAATTACGCTTGACACTTGGCCTTCCTCCATATTAGTGTGAAATATAGTGATAGCTTAGAATATGTACTCTTATTGAAATTTCACACTTGTCACAACATTTCCAGATCCAAGAATGGTTTCAGGGCTAGATTTTAGATAGGTTTTTTATTGCAATTTGGGAATAATTAGGACCTTATACAAAAGAGAACAATTTATTATTTATGGGAGGCTTTTCCTTGGCAACACTATCATGATTATTCCCCTTTCAATTATCCTTCTAATGAATGTACCCTCACCCAAATTTTATTTCTAAGTTATATGGTATGGCTTTATATGGTTTTGGTGGATTATTTTATCAAACAACTCTCTTACAAACTACATTTTCATTCAATTTTCCATATAACAAATATTTGCAATCTAGAAATTACATACACTATGCTACTATATGTTAGGATGGGAATCAAATGCTTGAAGTTGATTCTTCATTATGAAAAATTCAGTTTTCATGAGAACCTCCTTAATTATTCTCCATGAGATATTTCATCAAAAGTGCAATTCTTTCATGTCCAATTGATTTTTGGTCGATAAAACCTAATGATTTAATAAGTAATTGTGATATAGTCTTGTAACATATGTAATAATTTCTACACATTTTAAAGATATGGGGTACTTCTTGAAAGCACCAATTTTACTAAAAAATTGGTTATATGACCACTTTCCTTATTGCTATGTTATTGACTAATTAAGATATGAATGGATGGAAATCCATACTTATACAAAATTGATTAATCATTTATTCACAATGGCAACATAAATTTTAGCTAGAAGGTGACACATGCAAAGAAAACTAAACAAATTAGATCTTAATTAAATCTATAACATAAATAACATTAACTCAACAAAATTTGTGAGTATCTACGCGGAAATTGTTGTCCGTAGACTCACTTTAAAAGAAATATATTTTAGTGAACCATAGGCTCATCCACAAAGATAAAGTTTTGCTATAAATAAGTCTAAATCTTTTCTCACTACCCAATTAGTAAGTTCCCAATTAGTATCTACACCTACAATGCTCCCAATCCAAAATTCATTTTTTTCATAAAAATACATATCCCAAAAAATAATGTCCCCTTAAAAACTCTATTGGAACACTAATATCCCACTACCCTAAAAACATCCAACATATATTAACAAGAAAATATGACAATTATAATTATAGGAATTATAAATGATAACAAAATGCCTTAATTCAGAGTAGGGTTGAGCGGAAGGGCGAGCAGAAGCCGGAGGGCGAACAGGGGTGTAGGAGGTCGTGCAGCAGAAGCGGAAGGGCGAGTAGAAGTGGAAGGGCGAGCAGGGTTGAGCGGAAGGGCTTGCAAGCTTGAGCGAAAGGGTGTGCAGGTTTGAGCGGAAGGGCGTGCAGAAGCGGGAGGGTGAACAGAAGTGGGAGGGCGAATAGGGGTGCAAGAGGCCATGCAGGGGTGAGCCGAAGGGCGAGCAGTCACAGTAGGATGAACAAAAGCGGCAAGCGGGGGAAAAGCCAAGGGGCATACAGTCGCGTTGAGCAGGAGGTCAGGCAGGCGTGGCAGGCAGGGGCGTGAAGGTGCGCTGAAGTCTTCTCGCAGGAAGGTGGGCAGGGGTAAGCAGGAGGGCCCGGGGGAGGAGCGTTGAGGGGATGAGCAGAAGAGGCAAGCGGGGGGGGAGTAGCGTGCGGAGAAGGGAGAACAGGGGTACGCAGGAGGTTCCGGGGGAGGAGCGTGAGGGGACGCGTAGAGGAGGCTAGCAAGGGGGGAGCGTTTGCACAGGAGGGCAAGTAGAGTGAGCAGGAGGGCAGAAGCGGAAGGGGCGAATAGTCGGGTTAGGGCGAACAGGGGTGAGCGGAAGGGCGAGTAGAGGCGGCTAGTGGGGGAACCAAGGGGTGTGAGGTGCGTGAGCAGGAGCGGGCGGGCGGCAGGGGCGTTCAGGTGGGCCGAAGGCTTCTGGTCTTCAGTTTTTTTTCTAAACGGGGGCGAGGTGGCTCCCCTTGTCGCCTCTGCCCCCGGTGACGTCTCTGCTCCAAGGCGTCTTCTCTTTCTCGGTGGCAGTTCGGTCCGTTTCTGACCACGGCATATCCTTTGAAGCATTGAGGGAATAGGCGGTGCCTTTGCCCTGTTTCGTGCTGCTTCTATGGATGTTCCCGTTGGTCTTTTCTGCTGGCTGATGCTGATGATTGTGGCAGCGATCTTCCTCTGTTTTTCATCTGAATCGGGTGGAGAGTTTGAGGGGGCGGGGAAGGAGTGGCTTCTTTCGTTGCTCTCTTCCTCTTTTCGTGCCTCTCCCTCCTTTTTGGGCGGATAGATCTTGTTGCTCTTTCTTCAGATGCCTGCGAGGTTTCTTGGTGCCTCTTCTGCACCTTTATGATGGTTTGCCTTGTCTGTGGGGCAATATTGGCCTTTTGGGGCTTGATTTGGGATCTGTATTAGCAGATTTGTTTTTGGTTCGGTCCACGTCTATTGGTGCCTCTTCTGCACCTTATTGTTGGTTTGCCTTGTCTGGGGGGCAATATTGGCCTTTCGGGGCTTTATTGGGATCGGTTTTGGCAGATTTGTCTCTGGCTCGGTCCACGTTTTTACTCATGCTTCATGCATTTGCTTTTGCAATCTCCATATATGAATGTTTCTGCATATGCTCCTTGCATTTGCACTTTGTAAATCTTCTTATATGAATATATTTGATTTTTCTTCTGAAAAAAAAAACAAAATATCTTAATTCAAATTATTACCATTTAATACTATCACAATTCTTTCATAATTTATAAGTGCATAGTTTACATTTTATTTATAATTTTCCTAATTAGGAAATAACTCTCTCCCATATCGACAAAATGATTGGAATTCAGGATCTTTGAGAATTCATAAATCTAACTATGTAATAATAAGTCTAACAACATGAAAATTTTGAACAAAGGTTATAATTCCAATAGATTGGTCACTTGAGATCTATTAACTTCAAAAACATCTAAACTCTTTCCCAAAACCTTTGAAAACTCTATTCTTTAGATCATATATATGTGTAAAGAGAAACCATGTATTTCTCTTTTACTAACGAGAGAAAAAAAAATATAATACTAATTTAAATGAAACATTTAACTTACTGGACTTCCTAAATCCCATTTGCATAGTTATAGTTTTAACTATTCATCACATACAAATACCATGTGGATGCAAAATTAAAATATGGCGCATTACAACGGTAGAAAGAATTGTCAGCAGGTGAACACTAACGATGATCTGTTCGGATAGATTTGGTTAAAAAAAAAATGGCATGGACAGATGCCCGGGCCCTCGATAAAGCTGCGATGCTCAAAATCGTGGGAAACGCATGTTGGTCACAGCTATCTCTCCTGTCTTGATAGCCGAAGTCATTTCCTCGGTAGAAAAGCCATTAATTTCTTTGCATATTAACAGCCTCCATCGTTCCAGCAGTTGTGGGGCCTCTCGTATCATCATATTCCTTTGAATTAAAGACCGACGTCCAAATCATCTAAATTTATTATCGGTGGTGACCCTTTGTTAAGAGTCCTGAATAGAACTCTATCGTCGGTGAAAATGAGTATTGGAGGTCAAGTGAATGTTAAATTTACTGCCGTCGTATTCACCAGCCATATTAATTAGGTCAGTCAACGTTCAAAGTGCCGTATACGCCGAGGATTCCCTCCCTTTTCCCCTCAAATCTGTGGGAGCAATTCCCGTGGAATGTGCGATTGGTGTCACGGTTGTAAGGACCGCAACGATCGTTGGATCATACGTTATAGTTGAAATTCAAAATTTCAAAGACACGCGCAACGGGGTCTGATTTGGGCGAGATATTGTCTTGACGTTTATGGATTTCTAGAATCAGATACAGTTGTGCCGACGTTTTTAAGTTACATTCTAAAGACCCTGATAATAAAAATTATAAATACAAAAGAAAAAGTCAAGTCAACATATACATATATATATATAACGAAGATATAGATATGTAGATATGTATGTGGGACTCGAATGAAGATCTAAAATAAAGGCTTTTATTATTAGATTAGTGTCTTATAAGTAGAAGATAATCAGTATCATTGCAAATTTATTATAAATCATGTACACGGAGGATTTATGTTACTTTTCATAATTTATATTATTTTTTGACTTTTTGATAAAAATTTATAATTAAAAAAATGAGTACATGAGACTCATTAAAATTTATAATGATTTTTAAATGTTTGAATGTAATTATTTATTTTTATTTAATTATTTAATTATCTTATAAATAATTATTTTGTATTTTAAAAGGCAAGTGTTGATGTTGTTTACCTATTTTATAAATTTATTTAGACGACAATTTTTTTATGATGGTAATTTTTTTTATTGGTTGCTAACTTTAAGAGTGGCTCTGAATGGGAAATCTTAATCTTGGTTGGGTGGTTCCACTTCCCGACATCACATATCTCACTCTCCTTTGCTCATTATAACCCATTTCCACAATTTTCCAATTTGGGTCCACATTTTTCCATTGGGTCTACAAGGGGTTAGTCGCCTCCTTTCCTTTTCCACGCTTTAGGTCAGGCCTAGAATGGTGCCTCATAGGTTGATATAGCTACATTGAAATTTAAAAGCATAATTTGGCCACTTACAAGAGGAAATGTAGCATAAAATCATTATGGCCATCACCCTCATTCCTAAGGCCTCAATGTGTGCCCCTTGCATCATTAAGGAACCCATGATTGTGTCAACCCCTAGTGGGCGATGAAATGCACAACGTTAAGTGGGAAATAATTGGTTTATCATGCATATCATGCTCTCATTCCGTGGAGCTAAAAGAAGTTAAAAGAAAGAAGATCAATAAAAGGAAAAAGACATATGAAGAAGGGTGCAAAAAAAGGCTAGTGTAGCTTATGTACCACGATTGCTCCCTTCTACATCCATATAACCATGTGTGGGCTTCCCACGTCATAGATGCTCTTGTAGCATGGCATGTGGCTTGGAGCCTTCCCTATTGCCCCATTCTATTCCACAATCATTTCACATACAACCTTCTATTTGATGGATGTACCATGGACTTGTCACTCTCTTAGAGGCTAAAACCACCTAATAGGATCCTTTATTATTCTCCCTGTTGAGCTTGGTAACACCTGTAAATTATAAAGACCATTAGGAAGGGTGTGCCACTCTAAATTGTCCACTTTTTCCCTTTATTCAAAATCTTATTTATTGAATTGCACTAATGAATTGTTTTACTGGAATGTGAGGAGACATATTGGATCTTATACAAGATTGCAGAGGAGTCTTCATCTTGGGTTGGTCCTCCCTATATAGTAACCAATCCCTATAGAGGGTCATAATGACACTTGTAGTGTGAACGTTGAGAGCAATGGGCCTCCACCATAATACATCATTGATTTCCATGCCATGGGATTCTTTAGCACCATATATGAATTGCTCATGCCCCAACCATACAAAGATGATGATGCACTTAGATCACATTTCCCAACCGACCACATACTTGCATGAGACACTTGGTAGTTGATGCAGGGCCTAGACATGGTTTTATCTCACCTCGCGAGACTTGGGAGGGATTGTATCATCATTCTAGATCCATTGATGGACCATAGACGTATTTTATCTAGTTGGAGACCCATGAAATAATCTTTGTGCACCACATCCACTTTGGAGTACCACAAATGTTTTGTTTGGAAACTAAGGGGCCAACCCAATAGTCATCATTTCGGAGTATCAGCGTGGAAATTGTTGTCCATAGACTCACTATAAAAGAAGGATATTTTAGTCAACCATAAGCTCATCCACAAGGTTAAAGTTTTTCTATCCATGATTCTAAATCTTTTCTCACTACCCAATTAGTAGTATCCCAATTAGTATTTACACGTACAATGCTCCCAATCCAAAATTCGAATTTTTCATAAAAATACATATCCCAAAAAATAGTATCCCCTTAGGAACTCTATTACCTCAATAATATCAGACTACCCTAAAACAATCCAATATATATTAACAAAAAACATGACTATTATAATTATAGGGATTATAAACAATAACAAAATTACCCTAAAAAGATCCCAAATATATTAACATAAAAATATGTCTATTATAAGTAAGGATTATAAACCATAACAAAATATCTTAATTGAAATAATTACCATTTAAAACCATCACAATTCTTCCATAATTGATAAGTGCATAGTTTACATTTTATTTATAATTTTTCTAATTAAGAAATAACTCTATCCCATATCAACAACATGATGAAAATTTAGGATTTTTGAGAATTCATAAATCTAACTATTTAATAATAATTCCAACCATGTGAAAATTTTAACAAAAGCTATAATTCCAATGGATTTGTCACTTGATATCTATTAACTTCCAAAAACATCTAAAGAGAAACCATGTATTTCTCTTTCACTAGCGAGAGCAAACAAATATATAATACTAATTTAAATTAAACATGTAACTAACTGGACTTCCTAAATCCCATTTTCATAGTTATACTTTTAACTATTCATCACATACAAATACCATATGGATGCAAAATTAAAATTTGGGGCAATAAGCTCCGCTGCTCAATCTATTGGGAAACGCATGTTGGTCATAGTGATCTCTCCTGTCTTGGTAGCCGAAGTCATTTCCTCGGTAGAACGGCTTTTGTAGAAACTATTAACTTGCATATTATCAGGCTACATCGTTTTAGCTGTTGTAGCGCCTCTGGTACGACCATATTCCTTTGAATTATAGACCGATGTCGAAATCATATAAATTTATTAGAGGTAACTATATCTTAACAGGCCTGAATAGAACTCTATCCTCAGTCAAATTGAATTTACTCCCGTCCTAGTCAGCAGCTATATTTATTACGTCAGTCAACGTCGGAAGTGCCGTATACGCGAAGGATTCCCTCCCATTTCCCCTCCAATCTGTACTGGGAAGCAATTCCCGTGGAATGTGCGGTTGGAGTCTCAATATTCCTTACGTTATACGTTATTCATGAAATGTGGACAATTGGATCATACGATATATTCAAAATTTCAGAGACACACGCAAACGCAAGGGGGTGTGATTTCCGCTCCGAAGGTATAGAATTGTCGCGATTGTTATGGATTTCTAGGATCGGATAGATACAGTTGTGCAAAAGAAAAAAGATCGGATAGATACAGTTGTGCAAAAGAAAAAAGAAAAAGAAATAGAAATATATATGGGTTGAACGAAGATATCTATATATATAGAGGGGCTGGAATGAAACGGCGTTTATTATTAGATTATTGTATAAAGAGAACATAATGAGTATCATTGTAAATTTATTATAATCCTGAATTATACATCAGGAGGATTTATATTACTTCTCATAATTTATCTTATATATTGCGTATACTTACATAAATAATTTTGCATTTTAAAGACATTTATCTTTATCTATTAGTTGTAGAATTAACAATGGCTTAATACATTTTTATTTATTATTATTAAAAAAAATCACATTTTAAATTTCATTATCTACTTAAGAAATTTAATAAATATCGATGTTGTTTAGCGATGTCATAAATTCATGTGCATGACAGTTTTTTTTTTGGAATCTCTTAAAAATAAATAAAAAAATCAGAATGTTTAAGTGTTCCAATTGTTTTTTAGATGCTTTATAAATGGATTCAGCACCATCAAGAACCTCCATAAACAAAATAAAAAATCAGAACGTTGAAGTGTTTGAATTGTTTTTTAGATGTACTATAAATGGATTCAGCACCATCAAGAACCTCCATTAAAAAAAAAAAAAAATTTTAAAAAATAATAAATAACATCAAAAAATCTCAATGTTGAAGTGTTTGAATTGTTTTTTAGATGCTCTATAAATAGATTCAACACCATCAGGAACCTCCGGAGCACCCAAAATGTTGAAGTTTGACATCTATAACCAAGTTTTCTTGTTGGAATTCCCCCTATTTCTCTCACTAATTTGTGGGTTTTTGATTAAAAAAATATTTTTATTATTATTGATATGTGATGAAATTAATAATACTTTTTGTGTATTAATTTAAATTGTATTACCTCCAAATATTATCAAATGCCAACAAAAATAATATTGTTCATATAATGTTGATTCTCAATATGTCCAAACTAGATCTGTTGATCTCTAACGAGAGTAGATAATTTGAATTAAAAACTACAAACACTATTAAACTACTGACATCTACCATAGATTGGACTACATAAAGAAAGAAAACAATTGTTGGTTGGTAGAGCATATCATCAATCTCAAGATGTGACTCGGGTTGTGTCTTAAGTTGTTGTCCTAGTTGGAGAGGAGGTTTTAGGTCACGCTGAAGACGAAGTTCAAGGTCAGCAGCCAAGTATCCAAACTAGCAAGACAAGAGCACTGATAATGTTGCACCCACTTGATTTCATTCAAAGAAGAGCTTATATCATTGCAATTGTTATGTTTCTCTTTTAGAACAATGTGGATAAGTGTTTTCATTTAGCAATATACATTGATGGATTTCAAGTATGAGCACCATCTTACCTTGGTATAGGGAGGGTCAGGAACCCAATTAACTACCTCATTGAATTTTTGAATCAAAATAAGCTTATCGATTGTTGTTGGTTAAAGATTTGAGTTGAAAAATTTTCTTACCTTGGTATAGCAAGGGTCAGGAACACAATTAGCTACCTCTGATTGAATTTTTGAATCAAATAAGCTTATCGATTGTTGTTGGTTAAAGATTTGAGTTGAGAAATTTTCTCATGAATTTCAGGGTTGTGGTAAAATGGAAGATGACTATAACATCTTGAACTTGATCTTTGGCATGCATCCTGCTCCCATCTCGCAATGGTTGTGCATTCACTATCGGGGCATATTGCACCAAAAGAAAAATAGATAGGCCAACTGTCATACCCACAACACCCACGAGGTAAAAAGATTGAGACTGAGAATGAAAGAAAAATGAATAACCCACAACCTTATGAATTTTAAGGTAGACTAGGCCAACAAACAAAGGAGGATGAATGAAAAAGAATGACAGATGAAAGACCCCTAGCGAGGGTCTAATGCTCACTGGAAGACACCATAATTTGGGCCATTATCAAATTCAATTGATCTCAAAACAAACCAAGTGAATATTCAATAAATAGAATGAAAATAAGAGAAAGAAATAACTAAATCAGAAGAATAGAACATTACCATATACTGACTAGCCATGTGGACCTGAACCGATGAGGTTGTGCTAGCTAGATGAACATTGGCGCTTTCTGCTCCTATAGTGTCCAGCTCCAATCTTTTCATCAACATCCTGAGAAGTGTGACCCTTGAATTCCCAAGGTCTATCCCATTACCATTGCTTATATTCTAGTGTTTATGTCAAAGACCCCCAAACCATGTATCCAAATAGCTTAAAATGCAGGTGCATCTCAATTCATAACCAGAACAACAATCCAATGTCTAATCATGAGAGAAATCCCACTGACTACTTTATAGTTATACGAAGTTATTGCCCAACGCAAACTTTCCACTTCAAGATGCCCAAGGGAACTATCCCACCTATAGCATGAAAGAAGCTTTGACATGTTAAAAAGGACAAAGAGAAAGGTCTCTCCTTTCAAAGCGGTTGAGCACGGTAAAACTATCCCACCTGCAGCATGGGAGAAGCTTTGACATATTAAAAAGGATGAAGAGAAAGGTCTCTCCTCTCAAAGCAGTTGAGAATGGTAACGACTAACATTGGAATGGAGAGCATTGTATGCAATTGAAATGTATGTTGCATAGGGAGGGTTGGCCATATCACCTATATTAAATATGGTGAGATGTGGCAACGTGAAGAGCTTCCCCTAACCTCCAAAGTCTAGACTTGCAACACTGGATTAAGACGACAAATTTTATTTTTATTTTTTAATTTTAAAAATATAATTAAATTTACTTTAAATTCTAATATTTTATTTATGGATTTGATTAATATTAATATTAATATTATTTTTTTTCGAATTAATTCAAAAATATAAATATAAATTTATTTAATATATCATACTATATTATTATTATATATATATAATAATATATATTTCTTCTTTAAATTAATTTTTATCACACATTCTTATTTTTATTTAAATTAATAATATTTATCGGATAAATTTCCATGATGTAATTGTTTCTCGATAACCCAAAACAAAAGCAACAAAACAGACTCAAATTATTTATTCTTTCTCAATTTTCATAAAGATATCTTAAAAATCGAAATTAACATATATTATTTTAAATTAATTAATATAAAATGAGTAATTAAAATTACAATAAGATGTTCAAATATACAATTAAGCAAAATTTAAATATTATGAAAAAGCCAAAATTAAAATAATAATAAAAAATTATTATATCAAAAATAAACACCATCATCACGATTTAAAATTTAAAAATTTGAGGAATATATATTATCTTTAAAATAAGTTGAGTATCAATTTGCGTGATTCATAATGGTTTTTTTGACAATTTTTTTAGTAAATTACATTTTAATTTTTCAAATCTACGGGTTTTGAACCACCGAGTGTGGTTCATCATCAAGGCTATATAAATAACCTAAACAAGATATATTAATATAAATTGTAAAAATGCAAAAAAACTAAAGAAAAAAATATTGAATTTAAAAAGGAAAATTAAAAAAAACAATTAAAATATTAAAATCAAAACTTTAAGCTTAATAAATTATTTAATAATAAAATTGTTATTATTATATAAAATAATTAATAATAATTAATATAGAAGAAGCATTATTTTTTTATTCTTATTTCCCACTACAAATAATAGAAAACAATTCCTATCCACACATGTATTAAATGATCAAATAATTTTTGTTAGGCCAAAAGACATACCAATAATAAAATATTAAAAAATGATATTTAATGATATTTAAATTCCTATTTTCACAATATCACAAAACATAAATCTTTAAAAAAAAAACAAAAAAAAAAACCAATAAGAAAACAAAAATTTAAATAAAAAAAATAATAAATAAATAAAACAAATTAATAAATAATTAAAAATGAGGAAATGAATGAAAATAAAACAACAAAAATAATAATAAATGAATAAAACCATAATATCTATATAATGTATATATATATATTATATATGAAAATAATAAATTTAAATTGTGAAAAAAGGAGCGGAGAGGATAGAATGAACTAAGAGAGAAAGGAGAAACGGGACATATCTAGGAGAAAATAGATGAGATGCAACAACTACTAATGTTGCACCTATCATCTATATTCAGTCTATTAGACCTCTTTTCAGTTTCAAGGGCCTCTCTAAACTAGCAGTGATGGAAATGGTTAATTGTAGCAATAACCCTGAAATGGTTAATTGTAGCAATAACCTTGACTCTTCCGAACAAATGTGGTGTTTTGTCTTCTAAGCATGTTCACCTAGAGCCTATGTTGCACAAGTTTTCGGTAAGAAGGTACTTCAAGTACAGGGGAACAAGTATACTGCACAGCCAGAAGCTTTGCCCGGGGAACAAGTATATTGCATAGCCAGAAGCTTTGCCCAAATTTACCAAAAACCTTAAGTTGGGAGCGACAATAATATAATATATTAAAAATATAAATATAAATTTAATTTATTCGAGTCCAAAACTTTCCAATCAAATTTCATCTTGCATATTTCATCTTGCAATGAAATTTGTAAATAACTGAATTTTGAGACACTGCAGAAAAAATCAAAATATTAATCTGTCAACAATTTGCTAATTAAATTCCTTGACAGCAAAGAAAGACGTGGAACACCCAAACCATAAAAAGACTATTATTACTTGATTATTATGTGATTTCATGCAAGAGTATATTATATTCAACTTTGAAATTCAAGTTTGTTAATTTATAAAATCAAATTGAAGAACACATTACTCTTTCTCTTGTTGACCATGAATGTAATTTGTTGGATATTATGATTAAATCTTCAAGATAGAATTTAAGAAAGTAGACTTATTTGCAATTGCTGAGCTTCAATATTTGCAATAAAAGTTACCAACGAATGACTGACAATTATCTATATTTTGTTGAAACCTTTGCTACATCTCCACGTCTCTTTTGCTTTAGAAAGATGATGCAGTCCATCCCCCTAACCTAACATGTATCACTGAGAAAATAAATAAATGTTACCTTCTATTCTCAAATTAGGTACCCAAAAGGCGAAAATCGGCTCAAAACTACTACTTGAAACATGAAAATTTGTTGTAGTGAAGATCCTGAAAAGCTCCAAAGTACCCATTGAAGCTCCCGTCGATTTTCAAACATTTCCTACCAACTCCCAAGCTCCCAAGAGTGCGAGAACATGGTGTAAATTCTCTCCAATGCATGGGAATGGTACCTGCGTTATTATGGCTAGAGTTGAGGGGTGTGTCATATAGTGTCTGATATCAACAACATGCTCCTAAATCCTTTGATTTATAGAGTGCCATGTTTCTCTAATGTAGGGGGTCCCACTGGAGCAGGGAATTAAATAACCACCTTTCGTGCTTTTTGTGTCGAACAGGTCTTTAAGAGATCTAAGGGAGCTATGAATGGTCTTCGAGGGTATAAATGTAGAAGAGATCTTGTGCTTCCTTAAGATACAAGAAATATTGTTAGTGGTACCTTGGATAAAGGGAAGTGGAACACTTGTTACCAAATCTCTAGGTTCATTTCTTAATTTTGCACCCTTGCTTGCATTTAAGAAAGCTCTGAGTCCTTCGAGCTTACTATAACCATTATTCTCAAAGGCTTTAGGAGGTTTTTTTTTCTCATTTTCCAAGTGATATTCATTTGACACCCTCAGAGCACGAGTGGCCAATGTCTTGAGAACACCAACCTTTTGAGCCAAAAAATTATGGGAGCTAGCATGAAGGTACTGCTCCATGTGGGTTTTCTTCCAAAATAGTTGGTGAGAGAAAGAGTCGTCTTCGTTCATGGAGATAAAAACATCAAGAAAAGGAAGGCAACCATAAACTTTTGTCACCGTAGTGAACTTAATGGAGGTAGACAAATTATTAAGGTGTTGAAGGAAATCATCTAATTGTTTATGACCATGAGGTCCACTAATGAAGGTATCATCCACAAACCTCTTCCAAAGATTAGATTTTAAAGGAGAAAAAGCCAAAGGTTTGGATTCAAAATCCTCCATGAAAAGGTTGGCAACAACTAAGGAGAGCGGGAACCCATGACAACACCACAAGTTTGTTCGTAGCACTCTCCTTCAAAACTAAAAAAGTAAAATAAAAAAGATCTTTACTAATTTTCCTTTTTATCGAGATCAATATGATTGATATTTTTCCTTATTTAATTCATTAAATATTTTTAAATTATTATTTTTAAATTTTAATATACAATTATTAATTTCATAAAGAATATTAATTATGAACTTATTTCTAATTTAATCAATTAAAAAAACTGTTAAATATAATATTAATTATATTTATTAGGGTTTCTAGAATTTCAATATGTGCATCTTTAACGTGTACTCAATACCGATCAGCATTGTTGTGTGCATCTGTAACATGTACTCACTGCCCATCATCACGAACTCAAAGCTTAGTAGATCCAGAAGAGTGTTGGTCAAGACAAAAATGCAACCGTTAAAATGAGGAGAAGAGTAACCGTAAAATTAAATGTTAAAAAGGAATTAGGAATTAGAATAAATGATTATCAATAACCATATAATTGGAAAGGGAATTAAGGATAATTAATAAATTTTAATTTATAAGAATGATTATTAAGACTATATGGTTATAAATCATAATATTTATCTTATGAATTTAATTTAAAAGTATGAGAAATATATAAATTATTAATATGAAATGAAACAACCATACGAATCAAGGCGAAAATGATATAGAGAGCGGGACACAAATTAAAAATTAAAAAATTTAAACTTTTCATTAAAAGTATAAATAAAATAAAATAATGAAAATAATTTTTTTTTAATTATATGGAAATGAAATTATCATAAAGATGCTTAATTTTAGGACAGACGGGATGAGAATGAGGTCTAGTTTTGACGATATTTATTTTTTTTATTTATAAATTTTAAAATAATTAAATAAATAATGTTAGATATTAAAATTTAAATTTTTATAGAGTTTTTAAATCTTATTTTATAAATATTTTTTGGTTAAGTTATTTATTGATATTTTAGGTTTGATTTGTGGTTTGAGATACAGTGATTGAGGATTATTTAATTTTATTTGGAGATTGTATTTGGTCTCTATACGAGTTTTATTTTTAACCAACTGAATTTTTTAGCATGTCTTTTTCCCCAAAAACATGCACAATTACCCCTTGACATTTGATCCCACTTTACTAAGCAAACCTATCGTCAACCAATTATTTTAATAAAGCTTAACTATTTTTATAAACAATTTTCTTATTATAAACATTTAAAGCCATCGTCAACCAATTATTTTAATAAAAATTGACTATTTTTATAAACAATTATTTTATTATTAAACATTTTATTTTTTATCTAATAGGGACACATACTATTACCTATGATATTTATTAGGACAATCCCTATTTATTAAAATATTTATTTCAAATTTTAATATAACGTATATATTTAAACATCCTATTTATAAAATAACTTCATTTATCATAATTAATATACGAAAAATAACAATAATAACTTGAGAGCTTTTCGATGAACTTTTTTACCATTTAACTAAAAAATTATCATTGAGAAGAATATATTGATTACTATTAATTGTATAAAAATTAGTTTACAATACTATTATAAATAAAAATACCGACATTTATTTGCTTATATTTAAATAAAAATAAATAAATTAATATATAAAATTAAATAACGAAATTTCTCAATCTGCAATAATTATTAAAATAACTTAAATCTAGAATTTCACCATCTATATAATTATTGAAAGAGACATCTTTAAAACAAACTTACAATCATGCATTTATTAATATAATTTTTAAAATCAAATACAAACTGTATTTATTTGAAAAAATGAAATAAATTCTACCAAAATAATTGTTGTTCATTTTAATTAAAGTAAATTTTAAAAAATTATGTTTATTCAAATTTTAATTCTAAATAAGTTTACATATTTCCAATGAAAGGTTAAAAATCCAATTAAGATTTTTCATGTCATTAGCCCTGGCCTCATGAGAGATAGTAACAATCACTTCAGAGTGAAAAGTTTGTCGAATGTTGATTATTTTATTGAGCATGTGTATGTTTAACGAAAATTATTGAGCATGTGTATGTTTAACCAAAATTTTCGGATATTTTTGGTGATCCAGAAGGATCTTGTCAGATCAATTGCACAGGTTCATTGTCAATGTTCAATGTCGTCGTCAATTCAACTTGGTGTCATCAGATTCGACAATGTTGGCTATGGATCAGGTTGTTTATGTAATGTTTATGGTTTTCCATGGTGTTCAATTGATGTGGTTTTGTACTTGGCTGTTGAATTTTGTTTGTCGTCAGTTCCACTCGGATTTGGTCGTCGACATGTGTTTGTCATTTGCCTTGTAGGAGTTGGTTTTCGACATGTGGTTGTCTTCTACCTTCCCAGGATTTGGGTGTCGACAAAGGATTGTCGTCACAAATGTAGCTTGTTTCGATGATATGCATGTGGTTTTATGCCACATTATGACAAATGTGTTGTAAAACCTAAAATATATATTAAAACCCTAAAAACACATCTAAACCTAATCCTAAGTCTAAACCATTACCTAAGTTCTAAATATATCAAAACATTACAACACCAATCTATGTATTAAACAATACATAAAACCCATCAAAACATATAAATATTAACTTTCTTCCTTTAGAAATTGACATACGTTATAGAACAAATATAAAACACCAAAATAGTCACATAACCACGGGCCTAAACCACGTAGGGACCATTTGGACATGTGAACGAGCAGAACCACCATAGTATTGACTATCGAGGTTAGCCGTAACCGCAATGCCAACTGCATTGGAAACAACAGCCATGTGAACAGGTGGGGGTAGTTACCATTGCAGTCAGGGTTACAGTTCACCGCAATGGAGACTGCGAATTAAATCGGGGCATGTGATCGCAACACAGCCACCATCACCATTTTCGGCTAGCAAACAGTGGAACCACCGTGTGATAACCGTGGTTAGTTAATGACAGTTAGATGTGTTGTCTCCCCTCCACCTGTTCAGCAAAACCGTTTACAGATTCAATTTAATATATGGTCCAAATATGGGTTTTATATTTTTATTCGACATTAAACTAATGTGATGAATAAAAAAATATATATTAGGTGTCAACAAAGCATAAGACTGATTTTCTACCTACCCAAACCAAGCCATCCATGCCTATATGAGCTTGAGGGGCCTCAAATGCACCTGATGGATGTTAAAAAGGAAATTTTGGCTCATTAAAGAGGAGGAGAGTGATTTTGGTTTTTGTATGCAGATTCTAGAGGTTAGAGGTTGTTTTACTTTTAGTGTAATAAGAGCATCCAGAGTCAGAATTGGGAACCGTGACAGGCATTTGAAAGCTGGTTCAGAGAGCTATCCTTTGACAGTGACCAAAAGTGCCTGCGTACATAGTCAATTTGTTCAGATCTATGTGTAATCTACCTCTTCTGTTTCAATCCTAATAAAGAGGTCACACATCTTGAAAGTGGACCCAGAGACGTATTCCATCAAGGACAAACTCTGTAATGAACATTGATGTCTGGTATCACTGTGTTTTTACTATCTTCACTTCTATTATGCATCTTATTTATTTTTAATCAGCTATCATAAAGTCTTCTTCCCATGCAGCTTTCTTCAATTTCCACACTTTCAATTAACATTCAAATCATTAATGGATAATCAATTCTACATCATTTTTTAACCTATGATCATTTTAGATCATATAATTTGGTATCGGAGCACATTGCATTTGTATAATTTTTCATTGAATGTTAACCAGGTTAAAGTACCAATGAGGAGAAGGAATCCTTGAGCAGATTGATCCAAAGATTGGAAAGTGACAAGTCGTTCATAAGTCGACCATGACAAGATCTGATGTAGGTGAAAACACTGAAACTAAGATAAGTGATGAACAACTTCAGCAAGCATTCTTGACTATGTAGTAGATGTTGAGAGAACTCTACGAGGAAAAGAAGGCAGGAGATGCAACAAAGGTAAGACATCGAAGAAGGACAAAGGTAAAGGAAAGGCTAATAAACAACATTCACCTTCATCATCTCCATCATCATCTTCTTCTTCTTTTTCTTCCAGTGCAGAATCTGAGACATAAAAGAAACCTAAGAAAACATCTCTTTTAAAACTTAATGTAAAATTTGATTTATCTATTTATGATGGCAAAATCAATCTTGAAAAGTTAGATAACTGAATTAAGCAGTTAGAAGTCTATTGTCTCATTCAGAAAATTTCTAATGATAAAGTGAAAATTCAGTTAGCTACAATTAGAATGGGGGCGACAACTTTAATTAGGTGGGAAGTAAAACTCACATAGATGTAAAGCAGAAAGGTAAAGTCATCTCTTCATGGTCTAAGTTCTTAAAAGCTCTTAGGAAACAATTATATCCTTTAGGATACACACAGCAAGCTATTATTGATTGGTAGCATCTGAGGCAAGGTAAAGGGCACAATGTTCAAGAGTTTACTCAGAAGTTCAGAAAGAAAGCATTGGCACTTGGTATTTCATTGGATACACATGAAACTTTATTAAAATACATCGACAGTTTAGATTCATATTTGCAGCATACATTATTAATGTTTAATCCTGATGATTTTGATGAAGTGTGTGTTCAGGCCATACACATAGAATTAGGTGGCAGACCATTCAAGTTTTCATCGCAATCATCCAAAGAGTTGGAAATCAAAGATTCCAATGATAGTAGGGGGAAGAAAAATTCGAAGAGAAATAAATCAGAGATAGCTCAGAAGGAAAGACCTACCTGTTCTCATTGCCATAGAATCAGTCATGATGAGTCGAAGTGTTCGAAACTTCATCCAGAACTTAAGCACAAAAAGTTCCTTAAGGAGAAGGATGAAAAGAAGGCCATTGCAACAATCCAGTAAGATCTAGGTTCAAATTTAGGTGATGAAAGGAGCATAACCGTTATGGTTACGACAATAAAACTTCTGACACTGGCTCAAGTCCGAATATTATTGCATCTTCATCAAACATAAATCCTTCAAATTAGGATAAAAGAGTTGAATTGTTTAACATAAGAGTAAATTCTAAGCACACAAAGATAGATACAATGTTTGACAGTGGATCACATGCCAATCTAATATCTAAATATATAGTTAAGAGTTTGGGTTTGGAAATAGGAATCATCCAAGCCTTACCCATTAGGATGGCTAATATTTTCCATTACAGCTAATTACATTGATGAAGTGGAATTAGATGTGGTTCTAGTAGACATATGTGGAGTTGTCTTAGGAAGTCCTTACCTTTATGATCTTGATGCAGTATTTTACAGGAGAGAGCATAAATACCACCTTAAGAAAGATGGGGTTGAATTTATTGTCAGGGCATATGAAAGTAAACATCATTTGAATATTGTTGCTAACAATATGAAGTGATTAATAAGTTCAAATAAAAGATTTGTAAATATGTGTGTAAAGGAACAACATAAGAAATAACATGATGTGCATTCAAGTTATGAGTCCATGTTTAGAAATTAACAGTTACAGGGATACAGGTCAGTACTGGGGAAAGTCAGTGTTAAATTTCTCTTATATTGTGTCACCATTTCATGTTTCAAATAGTTTGGAAACCTCTTTTCAAGTGGGGATGAAGCCTATTTGTTTTCATATCAAAGCCTTTTCTAAAGCATTATCAAAGTATCCAAAATAGCTAAGGGAAGCTTATGCATCAGGGGAAAGTGCTAATCAATGGAAACATCATTTAATGAATAAGGAAAAAGTGATTCAAACAAATCAATAGCTAATTCAATACTTTTAAAATCAAACTAAGTTGCAGGGGTCTTCACATTACAGTTTGATGAGTTTATTGCAACAAGTTCACTTAGTAAACAAGAATCGGGAAAGTATAGTTGGTTTCATGTCAAGTATATATTTGATTTTCTCTATAATTCTGCAAAATAGATTGTTAATACATGTTGATGGTATTGAACAATATCCTGTAGAGACTGTTTTCAAAGATGATTATGGATCCCTATCTCATGGTTCTTCATTGAAAGAAATAAATCGCCATGTTCATAACAGGTTGTTTGACCATCGTCGCAAGTTATTCATACTACAGATGGATGGAATAGGTCACCGATTCAAAATGTGCCATGGTCAGCATCATCAGGGTCATCACTTGTAGGTGATTGATCGAATGTACTAGTACATTAGTCAAGGTGGAAAGTGAGGGAGCGTTACCCTCATCGACTGTTTGTTTAGTCATAATTTTGTGGTCCAAAAGCTCTCAAGTGCAGAGGATTGATCTAGGAGGATCTCGTCAAATCAGTTGCACAAGTTTATCGTCAGTGTTCAGTGTTGTCATCAATTCAATTCGGTGTCATCAGCTTCGACATTGTTGGTTATGGATCAGGTTGTTCAGGTAATGTTTATGGTTTTTCATAGTGTTCAGTTGATATGGTTTTGTACCTCGTTGTCGAATTTTGTTTGTTGTCAGTTCTGCCGGGATTTGGTCATCGACATGTGTTTGTCGTTCACCTCACAAGATTTACTTTTTGACATGTGGTTGTCTTCTACCTTATCAAGATTTGGTTGTCGACAAAGGGTTGTCATCGAAAATGTAGCTTGTGTCGACGATATGCATGTGGTTTTATGTCACATTGTGACAAATGTGTTGTAAAACCTAAACTATGTATTAAAACCCTAAAAATACATCTAAACCTAATCCTAAGTCTAAACCATTACATAAGTTCTAAGCCTATCAAAACATTACAATACCAATCTATGTATTAAACAATACATAAAGCCCATCAAAACCTATATATATTAACCTTCAGCCTTTATACGTTGAAATAC
>APFE030430171.1:0-12240 GCA_000404065.3 Pinus taeda | reverse complement strand
ACGTCTTTTCAACTCATAGATGTGGGTGAAGGGTTCACTGTTGCAATTCATTATTGACAGTGGTAGCCAAAAGAACCTTATTTCAGCAGAGGTCGTGAAGCGGTTGGGCCTACCGACTACACCACACCCATAGCCATACAGTATTGGGTGGCTTCATGAAGAATGAGATCTCAAAGTTTTCCAGCAGTGCCACCTTCCCTACAACATCAAGCCCTTCATAGACAAGGTATTGTGTGATGTTACACCTCTGGATGTTTGTGATGTACTATTAGGTCAGCCATACTTGTGGAGGCAACATGCTATGTATGAGTCAAGGCCTCGTGCTGTCATTATTTCTTTGAATAATTTATCATACAGGATATCAGAGGTAACCCCACCTACTGCCACCTCTTTGATCACTACCAAGAAAGGCAGCAAGGTGATCTCACAGAATAGGAAATTTATTTTCTGTCTGGTTCGCTCCCAAAGTAAGGGGAAGATCGTCACCACATCCATGACTCCGGCGAAGGGTTCCTCCATGTAGCAGCAACAACAAAGGAATACGGTCATGACAGAACATAGGAACATCTTCTCCTCACCCACAAGGGTACCACACAAGCTTTAGGTGGGCAACAAAGTTTGGTTGCATCTGCAGAAATAACACCCTACAAGAGCCCATCAGAAGCTCTGACCATGCCGACATGGTCCTTACACCATTACTAAGGTTGTGGGAAATAATGCTTTGGAGCACAACATTCCTCCATCCCTTTGCCTGCACCAAGTTTTCAATGTGTACCGCCCTCGACCATGCTTCTTACCATTACTGGACACATCTGAGGTTGCAGAACAACTCACCAGGGACCAAGTTTAGCAAATGGAGGAACTCAATGTAATGGGGACCATTGCTTCCTAAGGGGGCAGGAATGATCCAAGTGGATGTTGGTGGCCACCCATCTATCCCACTTGGACCCCCGCAATTGTCTCTTTCAGCTTTTCAGTTTCATTATTTGTAGCACAATTTACTATTTTTAGCAGTTTTTCGGGTCCTAAACTTCTGGAGCCATTTTGAGGCCCTAAACGACATTTTTTGGGAAATTTGGGGGCACCATGGCTTTTCGAATTGATGTTTTCCTTCCCAAAGTTGTATTTCTTGGATAGATCTTTCTAATGAGCTATTGTATGCGTTAAACGAATATCGTATGCCAAAGTTACAACCCTGGGAAATTGATGTACCAATTTACCCAAACGGGGCCCACAATTTGGCATTTCATCTTCTAGGGTTAAGTTTTGGGATGTGAAGGGTTTTACATTGTTTCTCAACAATAAATAGGCCTTCAAGCCTCATTGTAACATAGTTCAGAGGCATGTAGCTGCCACATCTCTTCTCAGAGATAAGCTACCATCGCCCTAGCTGATTTATTTACATTTCTGTTTGTAAGCATATCTCAGTATTTTACATTAATGAAATGAAGTATTATTTCCGCTACATCTCTGTGTTTATGGTTATCTCTGTAATTTGTTACATTCTTGTTTAAATAATCTAAACTATTTCATTTGTCGTATTGGATAATCTATTAATGGAAATCTGTTGTATATGTCGTTAATGTTGTCTCGTCCGTGTTGAATTCTTTGTCGGACATTAGAGGCACCTTTCACAAGAACCTTGTTGTAACAACTGTTGCACTCATTTGGATTGATCTGTGAGTGTTGTACATGTTATCTTACCTTGTATGTTGTGACTTCCGCATTTGAGTGGACTTCTCCACCAAAAGTTGTGTATGTCCTTTTGTGTTATGTGTTCCTAGTCACGTTGGGACTAATCCCTTTCAACCAGAAAGTCACCTTCACCCTCTTCCAATCACAGGGAAAGAACCATTGGCACAAGTACACTTACACTAACCAGGCACGCGAACCTCACTTCCCGAAGACAAAGCAGACCACTCCCTTGTGCTGACAAGCAAGAGTTGAGGCAAATCCTTAAGACAATGGCAACCGGGCCATCTTACCAAATGGGACTCCCAGACCAAACGGTGTGACGTCTAGTTGGGACTTCATACCAAGGTGATCCCTTGAATTTTGTCAAGCCCAACACAGTAAATAGTTCCTTCCATACTCGATGGACAATATTTGCAAAATATTTATGTGCTAGCCATGTTTTGTTGAATTTGAAGGGGGAAGCCTTATGGGAAGATTCCCCTTCCCAAGTGAGTATAATTGAGAGGTGATCTGAGCCAAAAGAAGGAATGAACAAAGATTTAAGATCCACCAGACCCACAATGAGGTGTTATTTCACCAAAAACTTGTTCAGATGCTTTAAAATGCATTCAATCCCCGACCGACTATTGTTCTAGGTGGGAACAATCTTAGGTGGGGAGATATCGTGTAGTAACAAAATGGTAAAAAAAGAGGTGAAATGAGACTCCTGATTTTCAGACTTGGCCTTGTCGCCCCAAACCTCATTACTATCAAGTGTTAAATTTAGGTCCTCAGCTATAATGAGGGAGGTAAAATCCAAAAACTGAACATTTGAGACCTCACCCTAATAAGATCTCTTGCTTGTATATGGTGTGTACATCTTGATGATGTTGAGTTGATAGAAGGATACTTGCAAGTGTAAAAAAATCTAGAAACTTGAGACCTGAGAGTTTCTAGGCCATCGCTTAACCTCTAGAGGGACCACAAGAATTAGTGGCACAAATAGGCCACACTGGACATACTCTAAGTAGGATTTCCCATGGCATGTCCTTAGGAATAATAGTTTATTGAAGAAGAATAACATCTAGTTTATCTTAGAGAATGATACCTATCAGAGAGCCAGATTTAGTTCCCACCCCTAACCCCCTTATGTTAAGGGACATGATGATCATGGGTAAACCATTGAAACAATATTGTCTACTTAAGGACCCGAGTATCAGATGTTTCTGGAGCTAATAATTCAGCAAGCACAATATCATCCATAGGAAAATTCGAGGTCATACGAGAAGCAAGATTTTTGTATTTAGTGGGTTTATTTTTCTAGAGGATCAAGGATTTTTTGGGAGTCATGACAGAAGGGGAGTGGCCTTTTCCTTGCTCCTCCCTCAAGTGGAAGAATGAATATTTTATGGTGAGAGGGTCCATATCAAAAGAATTAGTGTAGGAAAGAGTGTCCAGACCTCGATTCGATGAGATGGGACTATCATTAAAAGCAGACACAAACAGAAAATAAAATGTGGGGGAGCGAAAGTCACAAGGAGAATGCCACAAAGATGAAGTAGGGGGATCCAAGTCCACAGCCAATGGAGGAAAATGTACGCTAGTGTTAGGGGGAGGGAGAAGAGTACCCATACCTAGAGATATAATACCTAGATGAATGTCACTAAGGGGGTCATTAGAGGGAAACAAATGAGGGGTGACAAAATTAGGGGTTGAATAGATACCAGAGGGAGGATTAGAGTTACCTGGAACCTTTTATAGACTTGTGGGAAATTGAAAAGCGTCCAACCAATCACAAGCATCTGTGAAAAGAGAATGAGAACGACCCCATGAAGATATTTATTAACAAGATTGGTGGCGAGTTGGACAGGTTGCTAACAGGTGACCCGACAAGTGACAAACCAAACACCTGTATGGGATCCCCCAATAGTTGATGTTCAGTCTTTGGGTGAAGGAACCCCATAATAATTCCAACATAGATAATAGACCACTTCCAGAAGTGTCTTCGATGAGCACCTAAGCAATTTTCTTATCCAATTGTCCAATGCTCCCCTCATCCCAAAAATAGAAAGTGTTGATGGAATTGACAATATTAGAGATCGTCGAGTGGTCCCATAGCTCAAAAGGGAGTCCCAACAATTTTTCCCAAATAATATTATGACTAGGGGATTCCTTGAGAGGGTTAAAACCACCCTACCATTTCTGTAAAAGTAAGTAACCCCTTCCTTTCACCCAAGGCAAGCCTAAAATGAGTTCAATGTCTTCCTAACTGAGAAAAACCAAAGCAAACCTAGAATTATGCATCATACAGATCCTTTGGTTGTAACTTAGCTTAGGGATCCAAAACCTTGACATCCATTGTTTAATTTGGTCCCCTGTCATATGAGTGTATTTCCAGCACCCAAAAGGAACATGTAACATAAAATTCTCAATGTTATCCCAGAAGGACTTGGTTCTCTGAGTTAAATTATTCGGTGTATCATTCAAATTCAAGGATTTTAGAATTCGTATGACCACCTTTCTTGTTAGAGTAAACTAGGATGCAATTAGCTACGGGAACATCTATAAAGTCACCTGAACGTGTCTCAGTCCCATTTCCTTGTGAATGATCTCATTGTCGGTTAATTTGAGCCTGATTTTCTGCTTGAATCGTGATAGCGATGAGAGACTAGGGATCAGGAGAGGAATTTAGCTGCATGATGAACAAGCGTCGATGCACCCAAAATGATAGCGACAAATGCAATGAGGTAGGTAGCTAGCTTGACAACAACCAAGATGTTATAAAGTTGAAGTTTACACCTCAGATCAAAAGCCAAAATCTCAACGGAAAAAGGGAGAGTGTGAAATTTAAGGTGCACTTATGTTGCCCCTCCAGGAGTTGGAAAGAGTGGAAGAGAAAGATCACTGATAGGAACACATATTTCCCAATATTGTATGATGTGGTCCAACCTAGGCCACCTCTCATAAATGGTCTCGTCTTGTAATTAAAAACTCCTATATGCATTAAATTCTCACCAAAATGCACATACCAATAAATGGATTCCAAATTGAAAATGAGAAGCACGCTTAAACCAGACCCACTGAGAGAAATGAAAAAAAGGGAAACCACGACTATGTAAGGTGAAACCAAATCTCAAGAGATGAACTCCCAAGATAGATTTCGACACAACAAGTGTGAGAACAACATCTGAATATATCCCAAAGTCAACAATTGTGACAATGATACTAAGTAGTCCTTACTGAAGCTTTCTCCCTTGATAATTCAACCCCCATATACAGGACGTAATGACTAGTTCTCAGTATTAAATAAAGATTAATAACCTCTTCTGGAAGCCCTACATTCTCACTTCCTTAGTGCTAAAAAATAGATCACGTTGAATACAAGAGAAAAATAAGGACGACAATACCCTTTGGTAAGTTATGAATAGATATCTATGTGTGTTTGGAGCTCCTATCATCTTTATCCATCTCTGGCTCCTATATAATCAATTCCCACCATTTTAATTCAGTTTCTAATACCCACTCAATTGATGAAAAATAACCAGGCCAAAATTAGTACCCTGATTAATGGAAACATCTATGTCAAGCTGGATGGTTCCAACTGCACTGAAATCCCAACCAAAACATCTTGTTCTATAAACCTGCATATTACCAAAAGGAGATTAGTCCGTACTCAATAGGCCTATCAATCAGTCAATGTCCTCAGCTTAGAATCCTCCATATTAATAGTAAGTTCTAAGTGAATCTTTATGTATATTTGGAGCTCCTAATAGCTCCATCCATCTTTGGATCCTAATCAGTTGAAACCTCTATGTCCCACCGGATGGTTTGAGCTCCAAACTTCATGTTTTGTAAACCTCTATAACACCAAACTGAGATAGCTTCATACTCAATAGGCTTGTGAATTATTCAATATCCTCAGTTTAGAAGCTTCCATGTCCATGTCCTTCCATGCCATAATTGCTTTGTCTTTTGTGGAAGCTCCACTTCAAAATCCATACGCACTGGGAGAAAAATGGGTTTTCACTGACCTACCATAACCTTCAGCCACAGGAAATATTGACCTCAAGCACATGCAATTATAGGTAAGGACAAATCCAATGGGAAAATGAAATTACAAGAGAGGACAAAGCCGATCGGTACAATGATAGAGATGATGATGGAAAAACAATAGTGATGTTTACACTTTTCAATTTTTTACTTGATAGAAAACCGAAAATGAAAAGATGGGATTGGTTGCGATGAACATTGTCTGCCCTACCCAACCTGAAAATGAAAACAACTTTGATGTAAAAATAAGAAAAATTCTATATGACACCAAGTGTCATAATAGTACACACATCAAATCTCAATTATTATTATTATTATCCAATTTTAAGGTCAAGACCAAGACAAACACCAAATTGGTGTATGAGACCCCCTTGTTTGTGGGACAAGGGTCTCACCTATGAGAAATGATTTGAATGCTAAGTTTACGAAGGCATACATACTCTACCACCCTCTGGTTTTGAACCCATGACCTATGAGGAGGAAACACATGCTCTTAACCATTAGGCCCATAAATCTCAATATTTATGAAAATTTCATTTGTAAGTAAGTGTGTCAAACTCATGTTTCACTTTTAATTAATGCATAACTTTTGAAAACAATTTACAAAGTTAATTTTAACAATCACATTTTATATATGAATTCATGCTCATGCGATCCATATTAAGAATGTTCAGAATTTTTCAGTAAAAATCACATTAGAAACAGTTTGTCGACACTTTTCAAACCATCTAGTTCGGTTCATCATTAGGACAAGATGAAGAACCAAATCGTGGCATCAAGTTAAATAGATTAAGAAAACCATCTAGTGTGGTTCACCGCCAAGGAAAGATGAAGAACCAATCTTGGCATCAAGTTAAATAGATTAAAGTTTTTTGTTAATCGTTATAATATAATAGTTAGTTTGACTAAGGAAATATTATTTATTAAAATTATTTTAATATAAAGAAATAGATGTTAATATTGAATTAGTCAAAAGTAAAATTCTACTGAAATAAATATCTAAAATAACAATAATATTTAGAATGAGCTTAAATCATAAAAGCCATAAAACAATTAATTCAAATATAAATATGTGTGTGTGTGTGTGTCAAACTTAAATAATCAAAGCAGTAAAACAAATAATTCTAAAAACCTGAAAATAAATAAAAATAAAAATTGGTCTCACAAAAAAAAATTATATTACAGATGTTTGAAATCATTTCATCATCTAGTCAGTCACTGATGATCATGAGTTCATACAAAATAATAAATCGTGGGAGAAAAGATTAAACTTTTCTCCATTTCTTTTTTCCATCTTTCACCATTCTCCTTGAGATGGTGTGGAGGATACAAGGGTGAGCTACTATCCTTCTTCTGTTCTTGAAGTTCCCTTTTCTGAATTAGAATTTTCTAAGGCATGAGGATGTTTAAAACTACTAGTATCATTTTCTTTAGATATCCTTTCTAGTTGTGTTAAAGTGACCTATAGTTCAGTTTGTCCTTTTATTGTTTCATCCTTTCCTTATTTTTATTGAGTATTCTGAGCTCGAATGGGATCCTATTGATCATCCTCTTCCTCTTCTAACTCATTTGGGAGAAATTTCCATCCTTTAGGCTAGTTTCCTGACTTATTGTTTCTTTGTGATAATTTCTTGGCTTAACAACATGTGTTTTGTAGATGTCCTGTTTTTCAGCATGTTCTACATCTAAAGGCTATGTTCTCGAAATGTAGGAACTGAGTCTAGTTTTTCTTGTTTTGTATAAATTGTATGCGATCTAGAAGGCCTTTACTAATGTCCACTTCTACACATATTCAATAAAAAGTATAGATTTGTTCCTCCAGTCTTTGTGTGTCTGTCGTTATGTATTGTCTTAAAATATTCCCAGTGCCTTCTAGCATTGGTTCATGCCAAAATTGCAGGGGAGGGTTTTGAAGTCTAACCCACATCGGAATTTTTTATACAATCATGGTGCTTTAATAAAATTTTGGGAATCATGGGGCAATGAAATGTCCTTTTGATCTCGAGAACCATGGGCCTTCCTAAATTACTATTTCTCGAACTTCCAATGATGCAAACTTTACGATGAAGAAACCTTTGGAGCAAAGGTGAATTTCAAAGTTTGTTGTCCAATTTGTGAATATCAATGGAAAATATGCACTGGTTTTGGCTAGAAGTTGTTAAATCTACAGATGATGGCGTGGGTTGAAAAGGCTGTGTAGAGATCGTTTGTTTCTAGAATCTCTATGACCAGTTCTAGGACACAATTCACTTGTTCTACTATGTAGCAGCCAGGAGTGTTGAGTGTTTGTTTTTTCTTTGTTGTAGTTGTTGGTTCCCCTTCTAGAATGTTTTTGTAGGAGAGATCACTCTTGTTCTGTTCTTGGTTTGTTAATGTAACCTTTGGTAAAATAGATCTAATAATCCCACCTGTTGTCTTTGACTTACTTGTTCCCGTTGCTCTGCCCCTTAGTTGCAGATTTAAGATGATGGTGACAATTGAATGAATGTTGTATTCTTGTAGACATATCTCATCCTTTAGATATCTACCATTGAACATCAAGTTTTGTAGATGTGGTGGGTAGCCCCTCTTTTTCATGGTGTTCTACTTTAATTGAAAAACCATATCAGAGTTTTGTACTGAGACTATTGTTGATTTTCCAGCATGGGACTTTATGAATATTTGTACAGCGTTATGATCTTTTAGTTTTCCTTGATCTGGGAAATCATATGATGGAAATTTAGATACCTGCAACAAAGTCTACTTTAAGGGCCTGACAAAAGAGGGTCAAGCTGCACAATGGGGATCCAATAGCCATCGGTTTGTTTTCATTCTAGGTTGTCTGGATAAAAACTTTAGGTCTATTCCAATCATCCTTTGTAGGTGAGGATCTATCATAGATCATCTTTGTTTCATGCAGCCTATATACTTTGTTGGTGGTTACTAGGCAAAAGGGCCAGAGACTGGGTCAGAGAGATAAACCCCAATTAGATGGGATATCTCGACTAGAGCAGTCGCAGGTGCGTATATAAAAATGATACAATTAAAAAGGGGGATCCCAAGGTGCATTGACGTGACTTTGCGCATGAATATCTAACTCAATACCACAAATTGATTGAAAAATAAAAATTCCTTTGTCTAACGCACTTAGTAGAGAAAGCACCTTCACAGATAATGAGAATAGCAGATTTGATGTCCATAAGGACTTGACGGGAAATCCCATAATTTCTGATTCCAACTGTCACAAAACAAGAGATTTGGGTATCTTTTTCAACGATCTTGGTAAGGGACACAAACCCGATGACATCAATCTTCTCGACTGCAGAAGGTTACAAGAACCTAACATTTTCCATTCGTTGTGTATAAAAAACGATCTTATGCACATCATATCGGAAGGGTGAACGCTAGGCCCTTTCTCCCTATGTTGATCCTCCATCAAAAATCCTTGTCGTCGTCTTACATCATTCATCGCCACATAATATCGATGTCTTTGATCCTTCTATGCTTATGGAGATTAATTTTTTCGTTTGGCCTGCAACTCGTACAGAGGGCTTGTGGGCATTCCTCACCAAAGAGAAGATCTTATCGATGGAGTTATCCAATCGAGGTGCAAAAGAATCATGACACCAGACGTCTGAAGATTTTTTCAATGCAAAGCTAGAAGAAATCCCATCAATTGTGCCATCATTGAATCCCTAAAAGCTCTAATTGCAAGCTTCATATACCTTTCAAATATAATAATATATATATATAATATATAGTACCCTAACTTATAGATGAAATAGTTATTTTCACCAGAGTTCACCAAAATCCAACAATACAATTTCAAGATCTTTTGGTTGTTTGAAATAGCTTTTTGAATTCATATATGGATTGATCACCCTGAAAAACCCCAAAGGCACCCGAATTATGTAGATTAAACAATTCAAACTCAAGTTTTTAAAAATATCTATCAGTTTTTGATTAAAATTAATGTGAGAAAATGTCATGAAAAAAACCATTTAATCTGTAAGTTACACTACAACTATATATATATATATATTATATATATATATATATATATATATATATATATATAATATATATATATATAGGAACAGACTTAATTTTAATGTTCACAAGAGAAAGTCAATGATAGGAAAGCAATAAAAATTGAGAAAGAAAAATAAAAAAATTAACATATTAAAATATAATAAAATGAATAATAGTAAAAAAAATAAAAATAAAAAATAAAACTTTAAAATACAAAGGGATCAAACATCTACTAATATTCCAAACATCCTATCTATTCAAACTACTTGGCCTACTTTCAATTTCCATGGCCTCCCTGAACTTATGGTGATGAAAATGATCAATCCTTGCAATGGCTCTGGTTTCACCAATGTATGGACTGGCACAGGAAGATGAGATGACATAAACACCTTTCCCATTTTTGGGGTCCACAGGGTCCACCAATCTTATGGAGCTCCTTACTACTAAGAGTCCAATACTATTGCACCAACTACAAAAGAATTCAACAAACACATTTGTGATTTTCTATCACTTCCTATATCAATATAAAGATATTTTGAAAATGCAATCTAAGTTCTTCCTCTAAACTATTGCTACATTTGAGTCCCTTCCTACATCAATTCAACTTCTTTATATAAATGATCAATATTTGAGTTGAATTATATATATATTGATCAGGAGCTCAGGACTAAGTGTCGTAAAATGGTCAAAATTGAAAGTGCTCAAGATTGGCTCAAACTTTAATGACCGGATAGAGCTCGTCCTCCCAATTCCGGCGCCGCAAACGGTTCGAACAATGGTCGCCGTATGTGAATGTTATGGCAAAAAAAAAATTGCCCAATGACCCTTGATTTTTGAATTTTCAAAAAAAATTAAAAAAAGAATATTCTGTAGAATATTCCGTAGAATATTCTTTAGAATATTCCTGGGAATATTCCAAGGAATATTCCTTCTGAACAACCAATCAGAAGTTTCCACGTGGCAGGCCTGGAGGCCGCCACATGGCCCAGGGTGACATCATGATGACGTCACCAAGCAAGGTTTGGGCATACGTTAAAAATTTCATGGTTTGGTCGACTTGTGGTTGAACTTGCGACCACCGGTGGGTAATTGTAACGCCTTACCAACCCACTACATGGGACGTATTTGCTATAAGGATGGTGGGAACATTTTATAAAGTTTAAATTTGTTTCGGCCGGAAACCAAAGTGGGCCAGCCCCCAAGGGCAAGCCCCATTCACATGACCGCCTCCATATGACCACTACCCAGAACCGGCGGGCAGTTAGCGGCGTATTTGGTGGAGTGCCAAATTTGGGCGGTCCTGCCATATTAGGCAGACTTATCTGGACCTCCACTACAATTAGCTGGAGTTTTTCAAGGGAAACTGGCAGTTGGGATTAAATGGCCATAACATTGGCTAGGAAAGGCCGTTTTGAACGAATTTTGTTTTTATTTTGGGTCTCTGCGACCTTTTGAAGCCATTGGCATAGGTTTCACAGCCATCTGAGGTCATTTTCAGGTGTTTTATCTTCGGGGAAGTTCCAGGAGCCACCAAGGCCAAATCAGTTTGGGAGCTGCCTTGGGAATTGTGCAGCCAGTGAATGTGGAACGAAGGTCAATCCTAAAGTTTTCCAGCCTTCTAAATTCATTTCTACATCTCGTTTTGCCTTCTTAGGCATTCTTCTCACTATTTAGCTTCAGGGAAGCTTTCAGGGCCACCAGGGCCATTTCAGTGTTGGAGCTATTTGGGGGCTATGTTCATCCGTTTTCGGTGATTCAAAAGTCTGTCTGCTATTTTCGACCTTCTGAGTCTAATGGCAGAGGTTTCAGAACCAATTGAGGTCATCTTCACCTCGAAATTCTCCATGCAAGTTTAAAGGGCCACCAGGGCCAATTGGGGAAAGTACTGTATAAGGTACAAATTTCACTGTTTAGTGCTTGGGAAAGAGCATGTTTAGCTAATTCCTATCTTTTGATTCTATATTTACAGTCAGATATGTCCTTAGAGACACCCATATTCTTGTATTAGCCTTTGTAGCAATTTTAATACAAGAGGACAAGCCTAGTTGGAGAGGTTTGGTCCAGCAGATGTAGCCCAGAGGGGGGGTGAACTGCTTTATCATTTTGATGTCTTTATTTGCTGAAGATGATATGCTAAACAAAACTGATATAAAGTGTTAAACAACAAATATACATAACTTTCATGAACACATAATCACCTATTCAGCTACAGAAAGTTATTTGTCTTATTCTGCAAGACCTTAAACTTCAAGTATGTGTATGTCAAAGACTTCTAAGTGTTTACTTTTTTATTTCTTCAGGCAGAGCCTGTAGAGGGCCAGGTAGCCTCTAGAACTCATCCTCTTTTTAGAGGTGACATGTCCAGTGAATTCCCCTACAGTCTATCTCTGTATAAGAAATAAGAAGTCTATACATTTTTAGAGGTCATTTGGAGTGTCTAGCTCACAGTTGAAATTATTGGAAATGGATACCTTGCACCCTTAAACAAGTACATTCCATTTTTCA
>APFE030430166.1:44997-211931 GCA_000404065.3 Pinus taeda | reverse complement strand
TAGCCCTGAATTCATTTAACAGATGGATGTGGAATGTGCATCTGGAGCGGGTATCTTCTGATATTTGATAATCTAGATCAGCAAGGTCTTGCCAGTCTAGCTCTCTCTGAGGAGCATTTAAGGGAGTAACATTGAGGGCTGCTGGTCCTGCAGGGGTATCCATGTCTACCTCAGCTATTTCTTGAGACGCCAGGTTTGCCAATTGAACTGGTGAAATTGAGAGGGACAGAAATCAGCAGGGTTGGTGCACAGAAAGATTCAATCAGTTTTTGAACTCTCTGAGGAGGCCTTTATGCATTTGACAGGCTTTCTTTGACAATTTGGGAGCAATGCAGTGAGTTCACTATTGCGCGAACTGGGCAGGGTTTTAACAGAAATTGCAGTCTAAATGAGGTCTCCGCCACTGTGTTTCAACTCTGAATGGTGGAATAGGGGTAGGATGCAGTTGGTTTTTTGGTGAAATTCCAATCTTATGGCTTCTTGTGGTGGATTTTACGAGAAATTGAGAAAAAACCAGTTCGAAGGAGGACGAGGACTCAAATACCTGTTTGACAGTAGCTTGAGATGAGGTAGCAGCTGGGTTAGCTGTCTGAGCTTTTGCAAATGGTTGCAGGGTGGCTGGTGGTGCAGTCGTCGTGGAGTGCATGCAGACGGCGGAGCAGCGCTTTTCATAGAGAAATAATGAAATATGCGAAAAAACGGTAAAATATGGTTTTATAGTTATTTGGTGCGCTTTTTGGATGACGTCAGCATGACGTCAGTCATGAGGGCCCAGGTTGGATGACGTCAGTAGGACGTCATCGGGTGACGTGGCGGCCTAAGACCGGTCCACGGGGACTATGAAGTGGCGGCCAGGTGGGCGAATGAGGGACGAGGTAAGCGGACGTGGTGACGACGTGCACGGCAGCAGGACGAGGACGTGGGCGGGACAGGTGTCGCGATATCGGGAGCCCTCCTGCACGGCAAAGAATCTGTCAGGCGGGGCTCCGATACGATTTGGGTGTGACAACTGTCCCCGCGTGACGTAAGCGTCTGACAGATATCGGAAGGTATCTGTCGGACGTCGGGGGCCCTCCGATATCAGTGTAAGCCGTTGATCCTTGGGCGCGCGATCTGATGGCTGTCGGGCGATCAACTTGCACGGCATCTAACACCTGCCTTTATTAACTTTCGGGCGTCGGGTTTCCTCGAAATCACTGCGTGCCGTAGATCTGGGAACGGTGACATCTGACGGTCATCGGACGGGTAACCTGCAAGGGAGATAGTGGCCAGCGGGTGGGTTTTTAAAAAACAATATTTTTCGGCAATTCGCGGCCGGCGGGCCCCTCCATGTGCCAAATGATTTTCGAGGGTTTTTTGTGATTTTCTTTACAAACTAATTTTAGTCCACCAACCTTAAGAAAACATGAAATTTGCGGGTTTTATGCAAAGTTTGGGTGTAAATCTTTATGAAGGCAGAAACTATAGGGAAAGGGGTCCAATGGGTTTTATACAACGCGAAAGGGTAAGCTGGCTCCCGACCTTAGGATAAGGCGGGAGAAGGATATTTCCATAGTTTTTCCTTCCTTGGGTGGTTTTTTAGGGGACTCAAAGGTTTTCTTCAAGGGTTTTTAAGGTCAAAATGGAACTTTTGGGTAGGGAAACCGGTTGAGATGGAGCAAAAGGTGGAACATGGGTTCTTGACCTTAACCAGGTGTTAACTCAATTCCCAGGGAGTGAAGATTATGGCTATAGTACCAGGGGGAAATACTTATATAATGAGGGATTTATACACCATGGTGTTATAATAGTAGGGATAATGGCGTATAGGGAGCTAAGTAGTAGAGTTAGTTGTTAATATGGAGGGGGCATATGGATGAGGGCTAGTGCCAATAAGTTTCTTTGAAAATATCTGGAAGTCAAGAGTAGATGAAAATGAAAAGAGTTTTACACAGAAAATGTGGCTTTTGAAGGCCATCAGTACCATCACAAAGCTTTGAGCTTGTTCTATGAACCAGTAGATGAAAGGGTGTTAGTAAGGAGTAATATACATACGGGAGAGGAAGTTAGTCATGCTCCACTATATTGTACATTTGGATGTTGCTTAGCAACTTTGGCCTTTGAATAAAAATTACTTCTGCAACCTCATCTACCTACCCAACTAGTTCACCTAACATTTTTTGTTCCTTCTCAGAGGGTGCACTTGGACTTGCAAACCCTTTGAATGCCCTTTTCTTTTCATTGGCTTTTGCCTTCATTTCCTATCTAATACAACCCTTATTCCTTCCAAGGTCCCAGATTAAGCCGTTGGGAACCTTAGCTTCTCTACCTAGCTACTGATCTGCCAAGATTAAACAGTTTGGACAGATTTCATTCTCTATTCTACAACATAAATTGAAAACCTGGCATGATCCAGATTAGGCTGTTGGGTCATCCATAAACTTTTGTGAACATGCAGGCCTAGATACACCTTTTCTTTCTTTTGCAAATATGGAACCTTTGTGGCAGCAAAAATGGAGCATATTTGGCACTTACATTTGCCAATCATGAAATATGAAACCTATTGGTATAGGTATCCAACAATTAGATCTATTAAAAATAGATATTTTGTTGTTAGATATGGTTAGAGTGTTTATTGATTGATAAAAAGAAGAAAAATGTAATGAGTGAGGGATGAGTGGACTGAGAGCATAGAGAGAGGGAGTGGATTGCATTCTTTTGGAGACAGAGGTCTCTTTCTGTGTAATCTGGCCTGAGGCCGAGACTCGTGGAGGCCTTCAGATGCTTGCTTTTCTGATTCGGATGTTATTGATGTTTTCCTTGTGTTTTTCATACTTTATAATGGAGATATTGTGTTAAAGGATCATTTGGCAAGTGCATTCCCTTGTTCTGGTTTCGCAGGCAGAAAACCCAAAATACACTAAGTATCGGACTCAAAACGCGTTTAGACTAAGAATCTGGACCTCAAATCTTTTAGACGGAGGTTTTGAACATTATCAGGTCCATAGAACCCAATCGCATCGCCCTAGTGCATATTACCTGTTGTATTGCAAAATGCCATTTATATAAAGGAATCACACTAAACACTTAGCGGATTTAAGAAAGAGGACTTGAAATTGCATGAACGGGAGTTGTGGATCCTATCGGGTCTATCACTTACATCACATCGACACTTCAGAGCGGGAGTAGTAAAGTGTTAAGCGGCCATTGAAAGAGCCGATAGCGATCAGCGATATCGCATCGGACCTTCGCCAAGGGACAACGCCGATAATGTGGACCATTGGAACCTCTATCATCGATATTGCAATTGAATTCTGACCGTCCGATCAATCAAATCTAGATCCACAGCACTACACATATAATTGGTGGAAAAGGCGTTAAAGCGTTGTTTTGACATTTTGAAGGGTATTTCTATCCCGAAAGGCAAAAAGCTATGTTTTAAGCCTTTTCATAGGCTTTTCGGTTCCGATAGGAAAAGGCTTATATTTTGTGGGAAAAGGGGTGATTGTTGGGTTTTGTAGATCCACTTGTAGGTTTATATAACACCATTTTTTCTGTTGCACCATATTTTGGTATCAAAGCAGAAGAAAGGGTTGTTTGCAGTGAAGATGTTGCCAAGGAGAGGCATTGGTTGAGGAAGACCAGAACCAAATGCAATTCTATTGGAAGAGGTGCAGAGTTTGCATGCATGAATGGAGACAATTGAGACTGCTCAGAGAAGAGCGTTTGATGAAGGAGCTAAGAGCTCTTCAGAAGAATCTGTTGCAAATGTGGAGGAAGCAGAGGAACACAATGAAACTACCAAGGTCAACAAGATGCTAGTAAAAGTAGGAGGAAAACCTAAGGTGGAAATCCCTATGTATGAAGGGAGTCTGAATGCAAAGGAGCTTATGGATTGGATCAGATCCATAAACCAATACTTTGACTATGAAGAGGTTGAGGAGAAGAAGATGGTGAAGTTCACAGTCACCAGATTGAAGAGTCATGTAACCATTTGGTGGGACGAGGTACAAACATCAAGAATGAGGAAGGGGAAGTCCAAGATCAAGCAATGGGACAAAATGTAAGTAAAATGAAAGCCAAGTTTTTTCCTAAAGACTATCATTTGAATCTATTTAAGCAGTTGCAAAATTTAAAGCAGAAGGAATGTCTATTAAGGAATATATAGAAGAGTTTTATAGATTGAGTATTAGAGCAGGGCATGTAGAGGATGATGTGGAAAGATAGCTAGATATATCAATGGGTTAAGGTATGATATACAAGATGAGACTAGTTTGTTGAGTTTGAAAACCATTGAGGATGCCTATCAAGCAAGTTTGAAGACAGAAGAGAAGATATTGAGGAAATAGAGTCAAAGGAATAGAGGGAAAAGCTTAGCAAGAGGTAGAGTAGCTACCAAATCAAGAGGAAAACAGCATCAACATGAAGCAAGAAGGTCAAGTAGCAGACCACCACAGAGGGGAGAATCTAATAGAGGAATATTTGTGCCCAGAGGAAGAGGGCGAGGAAGAGATGTTCGGTGTTATACATGTGGAGAATGGGGACACATGTAATGGGATTGTCCTCATAACAAATCAACAAGTCAAAGGAGTGCGAATGTGGTTGAGGCAAAGCCAGAACCACCTCGACTTATGAAAAAGGAAGAACCCCTTGAAGAAGGTGAATCACTGTTATTGAGAAGAACTTTGCTTAGAGCAGAGCCGGAGATGGGAGAACCTGCACAGAGGAAGAATTCATTTAGAACTACCTGTAAATCAAAAGGTAAGTGTTGCAAAGTAATAATTGACAATGGAAGAATTGACAATCTTGTTTCTACAGAGATGGTGGACAAGTTCGGACTAGCAAAGACCATGCACCCTACACCTTATAAAGTGGCATGGTTGCAGAAGGGACATCAGATCATTGTGACTGAACAGTGCAAAGTGGAGATACAAATTGGTACGTATAAAGATTTGATTTTATGTGATGTAATGCCCATGGATGTATGTCATATATTATTGGGGAGAATGTGGCAGTTTGATTAGAAATCGATTCATGACGGGAGGAGAAACACTTATACCTTGGAGAAAGATGGAACTAAACACACATTGTTGCCATTGAAGGATGATGCTAACAAAGGATCACCTGGGAGCAGTATTATGATGAAAAGCGGAAAGGAGATGTTACAGGAAGTAGTGAAGAATGAGGAGTTGCGTTTTGCTATCATGGGAAGGCCAAAGGTAATCTTAACTACCACAAACTTGAATGATTTGCCTGAAGAAGTTAAAATGTTGTTAGATGATTTTGTTGATATTATCGTGGATGAGTTGCCGAATGCACTACCACCAATTAGGAGTATTAGTCATCACATTGACTTAATACTAGGAGCAAGCTTTCCAAATAAAGAAACATATAGGCTAACTCCTCAAGAGAACACAGAAGTTGGAAGGCAAGTACAAGAGCTGATGGATAAGGGGCTGATAACGGAAAGTCTCAGTGCATGTGATGTACCAACAGTACTCAGTCCAAAGAAAGGAGGAGAATGGCGCATGTGCAGAGATTCCAGAGATATCAACAAGATCACAATCAGGTACAAATTTCCTTTGCCATGAATGGATGATTTAATGGATTGTCTTAGTGGATCAAAATAATTTACTAAAATCGACTTGAAGAGTGGACATCATCAAATAAGGATTCGGGAAGGTGATGAATGGAGAACTGCATTCAAAACAAATAGTGGACTGTATGAGTGGTTAGTAATGCCTTTTGGGCTCACTAATGCACCCAACACATTCATGAGGTTAATGAATGAATTCTTAAAGGAGTATGCAGGTAAACTTGTTATTGTGTACCTTGATGATATTCTGGTTTTTGGTAAAAGTAAAGAGGAGCATTTAGAGCATCTTAAGTTAGTCCTAAGAACTCTACAAAAAGAGAAACTACTAATAAATTTCAAGAAGTGTAGTTTCATGAAGGGGGAGCTGGTGTACTTGGGATTTGTAGTTTCCAAAGAAGGCTTGAAGATGGATCGAGAAAAGGTCCAAGCAATTTGGAACTGGGCTACTCCCAGAAGCATATTTGAGGTAAGAATCTTCCATGGACTTGCAAGTTTTTACAGAAAGTTTATAAAAGGTTTTGGTCAAATTTGTGCACCAATCCTTGAGACAATCAAGGCAATCAATCAGCCATTTCAATGGACAGAAGCAATAGACAGAAACTTTAATTTGCTAAAGAAGAAGATCATAAAGGAGCCAATTTTAGCATTGCATAATTTTGAGAAAGTCTTTCAAGTAGAAACAGATGCTAGTGGAGTGTAGTTGGCGCAGTTATGAGTCAGGAGAAAAGACCAATAACATATTTTAGTGAGAAATTGAATGATGCAAAGAAGAAATATTCTTCTTATGATAAGGAGTTTTATGCTATTGTGCAGGCTTTGAAAAAGTGGAGACATTATTTGATGCCAAAAGAATTCATATTATATTCAGACAATCATGCTTTACAGTTTATCAATAACCAACCGACGTTGAATCAGAAACATGCCAAGTGGGTAGAATTTCTACAAAGTTTTACTTTTGTAATAAAGCATAAGAGTGGTAAGTCAAATAAAGTAGCAGATGCATCGAGCAAGGGTAAGTTTTATTATGCAAGAATTCAAAGTGGGTGTTGTAGAATTTGAGGAAATTATTGAAATGTACAAGGATGATGAAGATTTCAGAGATATCTACACAACAGTTCAGAATCCAATGAACCATAATAGAAGTCAGTGGTTGGACCACCTCATTCAAGGAGGCCTATTATTTAAAAGCAACAAGTTATGTATTCCCAAATGTTCCATGTGGGAAAACATCATAAAGGAGAAAGATAGTGGAGGGTTATCCTGTCATTTTGGACAAGACAAAACCTTCGCTCAGGTGAATACTTTTTATTATTGGCCAAAAATGCAAACTGATGTTAAAAATTTTGTTGAGAAATGCAGGATATGTCAGCATGCCAAAAGGAGTCAGAATACAAGACTGTATCAGTGATTTCCCATACTAGACCGACCGTGGGATGTAGTTAGCATGGATTTTGTTCTGGGATTACCAAAAACTCAGAGAGGAGATGATTCCATTTATGTTGTAGTAGATATATTTTCTAAAATGGCACATTTCATTGCTTGTAGAAAAACTAGTGATGCAACACACATAGCTAATTTATTCTTTTCAGAGATTGTAATATTGCATGGTTTACCTGTAAGTATTGTATCAGATCGAGATACCAAGTTTGTAGGGCATTTCTAGAGAACTCTTTGGAAGAAACTGGGAGCTAACCTCAGTTTTAGTTCAGCATACCATCCTCAAACAAATGGACAAACTCAAATAGTGAACAAGAGCTTAGGAAATATATTAAGGAGTTTAGTATATCAGAATCCCAAACAGTGGGATTTGGCACTAGCTCAAGCTAGTTTGCTTACAATGATAGACCAAACTAAAGCACTGGAATGAGTCCATTTCAGATTGTCTTTGGAATGCATCTGAGAGCTGTGTATGAGATCAAGAATTTGGGAAGACAGGAATCCAGGAGTGCAAGCACTGAAGAATTTTCAAAACAGATGCAGAGATTATAGGAAGAAGTCAAAGGCAAATTGCAGGAAAGCAGCAATAAATACAAGCAGAGGGCAAATCTGAAAAGAAGAGAGAAAGAATTCCAAGTGGGAGACCTAGTGATGGTGCATTTGAGGAAAGAGATATTTCCTACTAAAACTTACAACAAATTGAAAATGAAAAAGATAGGACTTTGCAAAATTCTAAGAAAATTTTCAGCCAATGCATATGAGATTGAGTTGCCAGAAGGGATTGGAATATCCCCCATTTTTAATGTTGCATATTTATATCCATACAAAGAGGTAGAGACAGAGTTGCAGGAAGAAGCTACAGGGGATGAAGTTCAAACCATGAACTGGGAGGAACAAGTACCAAAAACAGTCAAGAAAGAAGTTGAAGCTATTTTGGATCAAAGAGTATCCAAGAAAACTAGAGGGCAGACTTATTTCCAATATCTAGTCAAGTGGAAAGGACAACTAGTGGAATATTCTAGTTGGTTGACTACAACAGAGTTGCAAAAGTATGAAGTAAGTCCTAAAAGTTTGAAGGACAATTCCTTTCTTCCCCGAGAGTCTGATGCAGGAGCATCTGGACTTAGCCAGCAATGTGAAAACTTGTTCACATGTTGTGGCTAAAAGAGGTTGAAATTCATTGACCTGATCAGTAAAAAGCCAGTTTTACTGAGAGGGTTGGATCTCTCAAGAAATTAGTTATAATTCAGTATTGTAATAAGTTATAGACTATCTTATTTTAGATTCAGAGATAGAGATTGTTAGCATAGAGCTAGGAGTTAAAGATTTGTTGTTAGATCTATTAAAAATAGAGATTTTGCTATTCGATATGGTTAGAGTGTTTATCGATTGATAAAAAGAAGAAAAATGTAATGAGCGAAGGATGAGTGGACCGAGGGCATAGAGAGAGGGAGTGGATTGCATTCTTTTGGAGACAGAGATCTTTTTCTGTGTAATCTAGCCTAAGGCCGAGACTCTGTTATTGTTTATTGTGAATAAACCAATGTTGCGTGCAAAATGATATAAACAGCCCGTGGAGGCCTTCAAATGCTTTATTTTCTTTGATTCGGATTTATTGATGTTGTCCCTATGTTTTTCATTCTTTATAATGGAGATATTGTGTTAAAGGATTGTTTGGCGAGTGCATTCCATTGTTCTGCTTTCGCAGGTAGAAAACCCAAAATACACCAAGTATCGGGCTCAAAACATGTTTAGACTGAGAATCCAGACCTCAAATATTTTAGACGGAGGTTTTGAACGTTATCGGGTCCGTAGAACCCAATCACATCACCCAGTGCATATTACCTGTTGTATCGACGAATGCCATTTATATAAAGGAATCGCGCTAAACACTTAGCGGATTCAAGAAAGTGGAATTGAAATTGTATGCACAGGAGTTTTAGATCCTATCGAGTCTGGCACTTACATCGCATTGGCACTTCAGAGTGGGAGTGGTAAAGTGTTAAGCGGCCATTGAAAGCGTTAATAGCGATCAGCGATATCGCATCGAACCTTCACCGAGGGATAGCGCCGATAGTGTGGACCATTGGAACCCTGATCGCCGATATTGCAATTGAATTTTGACCGTCCGATTGGTCAGATCTAGATCCGGCGGCGCTACACATATAATTGATGGAAAAGGCGTTAAAGCACTGTTTTGACATTTTGAAGGGTATTTCGGTCCCGAAAAGGAAAAAGCTATGTTTTAAGCCTTTTCATATGCTTTTCGGTTCCGATAGGAAAAAGGGCTTATATTTTGTGTGACAAGGGGTGATTGTTGGGTTTTGTAGATCCACTTGTGGGTTTATATAACACCATTATTCCTGTTGTACTAGAGAGGAACCAACCTTCCCACCATAAATTGTGAAATCCTGGGCAATAGTTAGTTGCTCTGCTTAGCAATTGCCAAATCGTCTGGGCAGCCAGCCCAACTCCCTCCCAGAAATGCGCATTTTTTCCCCTTAGCTGAGCAAACTGGTGCATGTGCATTTGGGTTAACCAGTTCCTCCCGGGACCAAGGAAACTTGACTTTCATGCATGGGATGATTTTTCCCCAAATAGAAAAAGGCAACATGCAAAAAACATCCCTAGATTTTAGGGAGCTATTTTTAGTAGCTAGAGGTTTATATAACACCTAGTGCAACAGAAACAATGGTGGGTTTATATAACACCATTGTTTATGTTGCACTAGACAGGAACCATCCTTCCCACCAGAAATTGTGAAATCTTGGGCAATAGTTAGCTGCTCTGCCCAGCAATTGCGCAAATCATCTGGGCAGCCAGCCCAACTCCCTCCCAGAAATGCGTATTTTTCCCCTCAGCTGAGCAAACTGTTGCATGTGCATTTGGGTTAACCAGTTCCTCCCAGAACAAAGGAAACTTGACTTGCATGCATGGGATGCTTTTTCCCCAAATAGAAAAAGGCAACATTCAAAAAACATCCCTAGATTTTAGGGAGCTATTTTTAGTAGCTAGAGGTTACATGCAAAGATCGTTTTAGAATCCTTCCTCCATGTGTCACTTTTTCCTAAATTTGTGGCATGCACATCATGAGCCTCAAACTTATTTATTTGGTGCTTCAAAGCTCACTTCTTCACATCAATCTTGAAGTTATGACATCCCACAACACATCCAAGACTCTTCGACACATCCAGCTCAGTTATTCATAGGTAAGTTGGCTTAACTTGTCTTTTGCAGAATTTCCGTCATTTTTTGTGCTTTAGCTTGTGTGAGTGTTGTTTGCTTGGTTTTTGTGAATGCTTTCTATCGTTTACATGCATACTAGCTTGTACTAGCACCGTTTCAGTTTTCGTTAGCATCTCATTGTTGTCACATGCATGAAACTATTTTGCACGAACGATCGTTGATTCAGCAACTCGCTTCACCCACATGCATGTTGTTTCATTTTCTGAATCTTTCATTCACTATTTGCATGCACGATTATTCACTTCTGCTTACACTAAATATCACCATGCATTCACTTTCACATTTTCTTTCAATTTCTCATCGACGGGTCTGGGCAACCTTGGCTCAGACTCTGCCTCAACAAGACAACATTTCGCAATCTTGAGAGGGAAGGCTCTATCTTCCTCTCAGGAAATGTGCATTTTTGCCTAGTGACCACCCTCCAGCCTTTCATTGCACAATTCTGAGGGACAGTGACTGTTGGCCCAGAAAATTGCGCAATGCAATCACTAGGCCTTCAACCATCGCCAGTTGAAATTGCACATTGCGCAGTTCCAGCAACCAGCAGGCCAGCCTGGAGTATGCATTGCGCAATTCCATCAGCTAGCCAGCCTCCCCAGACATCCCAAACTACCTTTTACGGAGTTCTAGTAGCCAGTCTTTGAGCCTCCCAAAAAAAACTGCACAATCCTTTCCAGTGAATCGCCAAGTATGTCTCATGTTGTTCCTCAAGTTTTCTTTGATTTTCGCCGATAGATTTCTTTCCATGCATGTCGCTCTATCTCCAAATATAGTGGGTGTTCGTCCAACTCTTAGCAGTTCAAGATAAATGGCCTCTAAGAGAGCAGGATCAAAGGACACTGACAAAAGTGAAATTGTAGCAGCAGTTGAGTGAGTATCTACAAGTATCTCGATTTATGAAGACACCAAGTTGACTGTAGACAAGGACATCAAGCTGAAATGGAAAGAGGTCAATGATGCATTTGTAGGCACATTTTAGGAAGACCTCGAAGACCTCCAAGTTTAAGTGAACATTCACAAGTCTGACTTGTACTCGATTGCATGTAGATATCACGCATTCCCTTGCGCGAACATGATTCACTAGATCATCTAGCACACTGATCGTGAGACCATGACATTGAGCAGTGTCAGCAAGACGGAGATTGCAACCTTTAGGGCATAGGATTATGATGAGATGTATCATATGTCGAATACCATGATCATCATGGAGACTCCCTTCAACATACCCAACACCAATGCCAACTCCAGAGAAATCTTGAAGAACTGGGTGAAGGAGTCGATGAAATTCAGGATGACACCCAACCAGGTCTACAAGATGAAGATACTGCGAAATTCATATCAATACTTGGTCATCTTTGCATGTCGACTGTATGGCCAAGAGAGCACGAAAACCTTCCCACCGAGTTGGGTGATTGCATTGGACCAACTAGCCAGAGAAGGCAAAGCATGCAACTCATCCGACATGTTGTCTCATCAGCTAAAGGAATAGGTAACAAAGGCTCGACAACCGCCCAAAGGTATGCAAGCATAAATCTACATGTCTGCTTACATCCTCGATGTAATCTGTGCCCTTCAGGAGTTCCCAGGCTTGGAGTGGGCATTGACCTTGGCCGAGACTTCTGTGAACACTTATTGTAAGATGTTGTCTGGATGCAGCTTCAAAGGAGTTATCACACGGCTGTCGGATCATTTTTTTAACCTAGTTTACAAGATGAAATTCAAATAGGGTCCACCCTGCATGTCAAAATCAACAATGGAGGCATTGATTCACATATCTTATTGGTATGCTTCACCGTCCAGCACCTTCATATGGATGTACAGCATGGAGAAGCCTCCGCATGTTCTACCAAATCTTTTCTTGGACATACTTGTCATGGAGGAAGTATCATATCACCTCGGTAGGATTGACAGCTAGGTTGCACCAGAAGAAGAAGGCACCTTGGCCCGCTCTTCCATTGCGAATCAGGTTATACGAGATATGGAGTTTGAAGCATCTAGATGTCAAAGCAGAGCAGATGAAGAAATATCCATTCGACGTCCAAAGTTACAATCCATATGACACACATTGTCTTGTGAAAGATCGTTGTGTGAGAGTACAATTCAACTAGATCCACGGGCATGTCATTGGGTGGAGGAAGACCCATGGAGGTATTGTTACAACCTCTCAAGAAGCAATGAACAGGTCGGCTTCACTATGGAATGGTTAGAGAAACAGCATGAAGCAGCATCCCAGAGAGCACCAACAGCAGTAGCAGAGGCAAACATATTGGTGCGTGACAAGAGAAAGAGGAAGATTGTCGACAGCATGGAGGAAGAGAAAAGATGCAAGTTTCGAGTAGATCCACTTGTGGAGAAAACAGCTATGGCTATAGAGGAAAAAAGGCAACAACGTGACAAGTGAAACGCGTAAAGGCAAAGAGAGAAATGAAGAATGGAGGAAACAAAGAAGGAGTTGCATGAGTTGAACGAGCAACTCCGGAAGGAATAGGAGTTGTGCAGACAGGAGAAGGAAGCGCAGCAAGAACATGTACAACAGGGGGCACAACATGTACAAATAGATGAAACTGCGTCCATACAGGTAGTGGTCTCATCAAAACAGCTGGCATCAGGCAGACAAGGTGAACCATCGTAGGAGTAGGACTTTGCTCAAGAGATAGAGAAAGCACTTGAATAGATGGATACGGATATGGAGAAACAAGAGTTAGAGCAAGACATCGACCTCATGCCTCACCACCAAGAGGTCGACCCACAATCTTCACCGCATCCAGAAGAGGAGCAAGTCCCGAGCATCCAAGGAGACACTGAAATCCTTGGAGATCAACCAAAAGGAGGGATGCAAACATATTATTCGACAAGTCTCAACATAAATTTGTTCAATCTCGCAGTGTCGACTTCGGATGATCATACATCTCTTGCGCAGTTTGAGGAACGAATGATCGTGTGTGACGTGCACAAACATCCAATAGAATTGGCTGATGCTACCAAAGAATATGATGGAGTGACTACCTCAATTGTTCGTTTTCCGATAACTAAGAACGAGTGAATGGCTAAGGAGCTACAAACGGCCAAGCAGGGAGGAGAATTGGTTGCAACATCCGCCCAAGTAGAGTTGAAGAAGGCAATATTAGGTGAAGTATTTTCCCTTGACATAGTCATGTGGGCATTGTATTCCAAGTTTGGTACCATGCATAAGGTAATTGTCCATCTCCATGGTTGGCAACAACGATGTGCTAGGAGAGAATGTATCTTGTCGAAAATGCATTCTGTTGTTGATTGCATGCAAACATGGACAATGAGATACAAGGGAGCCCCACTTCACTTTCCTAAGATGATGAATCCCATAGCGGTCGAGTTGAAGGCACGCATCTAGAGTCAGAGCTAGAACTTTGAAGATCTCCTGCAACTCATCACTAGTCTACAGGCTTCCCATGCATGTGTATTCAAGAGTACGGATGTTATTGTGCGTGCACATGCGATCCCATCTATTGGGACTCTCACCCAGGTGAAGACAAAGGCATAGGTCCAACTGGAGCTTGACTCACACTTTGACGAGTTGATGCGCATAACCACCAACCCAAACTTTGTGATCAGTGCAGACACCATTCACACATATGTTGCTGGTCCGATAGCACTCAAGACAATGATGTGCATGCTTTCAGGCGAGTTGGACAGAGGAGCCCGATTAGTGTACTCAGCTGCTATGGAGGCAAGAGTTCACTTCCATAAAGATGTCACCTTAGAGCACACGAACACCATCACGGACTACCAAGCTTGTTATCAGTTCACTATTGTCAACCACCATGAGGATGTCGAAGAGTTGGTCTTCCAACAATTGTCTACGTCATATTGATGTCTTATATGGCTTTCTTAAGCCATTTTATCTCACATGGGTACATGTGCATTTTAATGTAACGTCTTGTCAAGTGTAAGTCAAGTGTCGATAGTTGGATTGGATGTAAAAGTTATAGAGTAGATGAAGAGTCATGAGGGTAGATGAACTGTCACAAAGAGGAATGTCAAGGGTCACCCTACCCTTTGCCATAAATAGTCCCTCATAACTCATTGTATAGGGTTTTGGTCATCCAAGGTTCCAATAGGAGTATCTTAGAGAAAGATTGGACAGTATTGTAACGAGCCTCAACTTCTCCACTGCACATAGCTAGTATATCTCTTTTGAGGAGCAGGTGGTTGTGGTTGTAACGTTCCACTGTCGGAACTAGTGGTTGGACATGGATGTATTGTATGACTGGAACTTACACTTCTTAATATAACAAGAGCCAACACATTTCATGCATATGTTGTATTGTATTTTAGCTGTCTGTTAACTCTAAATGATATATGTATTTGTTTTCCTATGCATGTATGTATAGCCATTTTTGTGTATGTATGTATGAATCTTTCTTAAATGTGTTGTTGGTTTAATCATAACTTTGGATTGCTAGCTAACTTTCCTTCCATGTTGTGATGCATCTTTTCTCGTGTGTTCCCTTCTTAACTACGTGCTATCACAGGTTTCCAAGGGGAGCACTCACCTCACCCTCCGTGTGTTAGAACTGTTCATGCACCTTCCTTGACTTGCCGCAGATATCACACCCTTACTACCATCAGGGACATCTTACTTGCCTCTGTGCAAAATCGAGGTCAAGGCATTACCATATGACCTATAGCTGGGACTCCTACACCAAACGGTCTGAGGTCTAATTGGGACTTCTTACCGGGGAGATCCCCTGACATGTTGGCAGGTCCAGCACCATCAACATGTTCATATACGGTTTCAATCAATTCATGTTGTTCCCTCCTCTTCAGTTACAACTCGTAAAGTTATCATGTGAATAAAATGTATGATATCATGACCTAATCTATTATTTATGCATATATGAGTTTCTTCAGCAGGGGTTCTTGAGGGAATTGTAGAGGACAAGGCAAAAGAATAAATGTGACTTGGCATGAAAATAGAAACAAAAGAATTAGATTATATATTCATTTTAATCTCAATTCATATGATTTCAACCAATTGACCGAGATTGGCCACCTATATCTAGGAGGACCTTCCCCTACTCCACTTGTATCTCATAATTCTCCTCAACCACACACCAATATCATGGATATACCTGAGCCTCATCCTCCTCCATAGTATCACCCCCAGTATCATGATGGATGGGAGCGCAACCCCACCATACTAGCCTATTGTTAACTAGTCCTCTGCTTCTCATCATGACATTCATCCACCAGTTTCTATCCCTCAAATTCCATCTACCATGTCTAATTCTAAGCATTCCTATAAGAGAGCCTCAAGTTCCCCTTCTATAAATGAATAAAGGAAAAAACTTGTAATCATTTTACTTATTTTTTGTTCCACTAAGGCCACTTCAAACCATTCTCACACCAATTCTCCTAGGATTGATAATGAGGGGGCAACAAATTTTTTTTTTCTCTTAGGATATTCCGACACATAGGAATAGTTAAGTTCAACTTGGTCTAGTATAGAGTTAGGTTAGCGTTAGGTAAAGTGTGTTTTCTTTACCGTTGTACATTTTGTAACTTACAATCCGACGGTCACGATATGTAGTGATCCGACGGTTCATTCTCTCCTCGGTATTACCGACACTTGATCCGTGGCTTGACACCCGATTGGTCCATGAATTCTATTTAAAGCGCGTGGAGGGTCATTTGTAGGTTAACCGTGCATGAGAGAAGCTTATGTAAATTTTCATTCTTTTATTAATAAATTGCCTGTAGTAGCCACGTTGGCGCAGGCCGTGGACTGTTTCCCTCTCTGAGCGTTTTAACCACGTCAAAATACTGGTGTATTGATCTGTGATCTGTTTGTGAGCGGTGTCCTTTTGGTGTTTTGTCTAAGGAACTTACCCTGTAAATTCCTACATTCTTTTGTGTTCATGTGTGATTGATTTCTCATTCTCTATTATATGTGTTATATTTGATCTTGCTCAAAATCGATTAAGCTTCCGCAAGTTTGTTTGTATAAGTAGATCAAGTATTTTGCTTTAGTATATTGCATTATCTAGTGATCTATAGTGGGAAATTATGCATGGTATTAGAGCAAAGGTGATCAAAGCGGAGAACAATATACAAAGATGGGAGAAGTTCAAAGTTTGAAGTTCCTGATTATAGAAATCGAATTCTTTTCACATCTCAAATTTCACCAATGGCATTCAATGGTTTGAGACTCGAGTATGCCATGGATGGCATCTCAAATTATATAGCCTGGAAGGATCGCATGGAAGCGGTATTAGAGGACAACGGTTTGAAGGACTTCATTGATCAAGAAGTCTCCAAGCCAGCAGCTACTAATGCCCAAGAATTAGCGGAATGGAAGAAATGTGTGGCTAGAGCAAGGAGCATTCTTCTAGAGGGAGTTCGAGACCACATTGTATCGAGTCTCCATGGGAAGGAGACACCGTTTTCAATGTGGAAAACATTGAAGGATCTATATCAAAACAACAATGATTAGAGGAAGTTGGCGCTGAAAGACAAGCTTTGGAAAATCAAGTGTGAAAAGGGTGACACGATCTCTACATATCTGAACAAGCTCACCACCTGCAGGGATGAGCTTGGAAGTGTAGGGATCATGATAGCCAATGATGACATGGTGAGTCTTTCTCTCAGTCTTCCTAAGAGCTGGTATAGCTACCAAGACTCGGTAAATGGAAGAGAGAAACTGCCAGATTGGGAATGACTGTGGTTGGATCTGATGCAGGATGAGATCAGGAGAAGCACCAGAGATGGTTCTTCATCCAAGGAGGATGAAGAAAATTGTGCCTTAGCGAGTAAGGCAAAAAAGGGAAGGAGAAGGATTATCATCCCAAATCGAGTTCTTCCCATGGTGGGAAGAAGATTGACAAATTAAAAGTGTGATGCTTTCATTGTCATGAGGTGGGCCATTATGCAACAAATTGTCCAATGAAGAAATCCAAGTTGGGATCCAAGGAAGGATTAGATGGTGAGGCACTGGCCTCATAGTTCAAATTGGATTTTACCCTCATCGCATGCATGGTTTCATCGATGATGGGCTGTGGTTGGTTTCTTGACAATGGAGCCTCATTCCACATGACCGGCGATAAGAGTTTGTTCAATACCTTGGAGGAGAAAGACCTTTAGATACTCATAGCGATGGGTAATGATGAAAAGTATAGTGTTTCAGGTGTGGGCACGGTTTCTTTTCAGAGGGAGCATGGAGTTCGCATTACCTTGATAAATGTGAAGTATGTGTCAGGACTGAAGAAGAAGTTGGCATTGATCGCGATGCTGGAAGACAAAGGCTATGATGTAGTCTTCAATAAGGGAAAGGTTTTCCTTAGACACATCACCATGAGACAAGTGAAGCAGATCAGTTCACGAGTCAAGAACCTGTATGCTCTTGAGGTTCAAGATGCATGCAAAGCCTTGAGGAGCAAGGCAAACTGTTGGAGACTTTGGTGGTTGAGAGGGAGAGTACATTACCTCTCACACATGCAGCGCTAGAAGAAGTCTCAGACAATTGTGGAGGAGCCACAATTGGTGAAGCAGCTTCAGGAGGTTGTGGAGCAGCCACAACTGGAGAAGCCGAGAGGAGATTGAGTGGAGGCATCCACTCATGTAGAGACCTCCAGTAGGGGAAAATTTCGATCCAATTGGGCAGAGGGGTCACATGCATCCATACCTCCAAGCAGGAGGTGGGGCGATGTGGAGTGACAATCCTAAGAAGGTTGAAATAGGGGTAGGATATTTGAGGTACCCAACCTCTTTGATTAGACCTTGCTATGGGAGCCCCGACGAGGAGTAGCAGGATTGACTAAGTGGGTAGAGGCAGATGCGGATGGAGCGGCAAAGGGAGCTTTAGCATCAAAGTGTGTTTCTAGCCCAACAGGGAGGTCAGTTGGGAGATCAGTTACTTACTTCTCAATAACTCAGTTGCAGTGCAGCAGAGGGCAGCACGATGCAACATGATGAGAGGAGGTGCAGTACAGATGCAATGCTGGGAGACATGATCAGCAGCAGCACGGATGCAGCAGGAGGAATCAATGTGATTGATGCAGTCAAAGGTCAAAGTGATAGAGGATAGAGCAGTCAGATACTGAAGAGCACAAAGGTGCAAAGTTTCAGTCAACAGAGTTAATAACAGTCAGAGACTTTGATTACAAAGGCATCATTTAGATTCAGGTTGGATATTTTTTTGTTTCTAGAGTTGTTGGAGCAACAACAATAGGGAGAAGTGTTGCATGTAGAACATTCCAAAGGTTCAGGATTGGGTTCGAGTTGAGTCCCTTTCTTGTTGAGAGGGAGTGTTGATAATAGCAACAAGAAATGCTAAAAATAGAAGTGCTAAAAATAGCACTGCTATAAATAGCATTTCGGGATACATTCCAATTTTAGTTAGTCCCTGAAATAAAATTTAGAATTAAAATTCGAATTTGATATTAGCAGTTGTTTATAAAATAATTAATTGATTCATCTTGAGTTAATTAGTTGTAGAAAATTAAACATGAAGTCTATGTGAAGACATGCAACAATTTCCCCTTTGATTGAGGAAGTTATCCCTTGATTAAGGAGATCAGGATGAGTTGTATTTTGAGTTGTAATTAGTTAGCTCAATTAACTGAGTTAAGTCCAGTTAGATTAGTTCCAACAGTTTGTGGAACTGGTTGTGAGTTCAGTTAGTTAATGCATGCATGCATGTAACTGCCGCACTTCAGATAACTGAATATTCTCTCATAAATAACTCATGCATGTCAATTTAGTCAGAGACCTAGTTGAGATCAAATGATGGGACAGTGTACTATCAGTTGTAGGAATATTCCATTGAGGATATCTCTTGCATGTAGAAGGAATTCATCTCCTTTAGGATTTTGCAGTTATTTATGAGTTTGGTGAGTTGTGTGAGAGGTGAATTCACACTGGTGGCAACCAGAGGACCTAGAAGAAATTGCACAAGGAAATAGGAGGCTTGGAGGACTGAAGGAAGGCATATGTTGTGTCTATTCAATCTATGAGCAGCATTGAGGGATTGTACTGAGAGTTGGATAGCTTGTGAGCTAAAGCTTTGTGTAATCCGGACATATTTCCACTTGTATGATAATACAAAGATCGAAGTTTTTAGTTGAGGCTTTCCCCAGAGTATTCTTTTGTGTTCATGTGTGATTGATTTCTCATTCTCTATTATACGTATTCTATTTGATCTTGCTCAAAATCGATTAAGCTTCTACAAGTTTGTTTGTAGAAGTAGATCAAGTATTTTTCTTTAGTATATTGCATTATCTGGTGATCTATAGTGGGAAATTCTACAACTTCATCATTATGAACAACAAATACCGAGGGAAGAGTTGGTGACCCAAAGTTGTTAAACTTATACAGCCTTGTAGAATCATCAAAAATTCTAGTAGCTAAAATCTATCTAGGATCTCTTAGGTCCTTAATTACAACATCGTGAGGTGAAAATTCAACGGTTTTACCTTCACCTGAATGAGTTATCTTATATACAGATAAAAGGTAGCAGGATAAGTTTGGAACACATAATACATCATTAAATTGACCATTGTTTAGATGAATAGTTCCATTCCCTACAACACTAAGAGATCTATCATCACCAACATATATATTTTGGTGTTACAATCATTTAAAGAAGAAAACATGGCTTTGTTTTTGGCCATGTGATAAGAAGCTCCAGAATCAATGAGCCACTCATGAGAATGAGAAGAAGAAGATACATTTAGTGTAGGGAAAATTTTAAGCCACCCTAAATTTATATGTATAATAAATGGGCGAATCCCCGTGGTACATAGGAATAATGGGAGGTGATTTTATCAATAATATAATATGTATATATATAATTTTTTTGGCGAATCTCTCACCAAATTATATTATCTTGTAAATTCATGGCAAATGTTTAACTGATTTATAAAATCTTGTAAGATCTTGGCAAATCTTTCATTGAATAATAAAACATTGTGAAGTCTTGGCGAATGTTTTGTTAAAATATGAAACCATATATGATAATAGGAAAACATATTCATTAAACTGTAATATACTAGCATACATTTTTGGAAAAAAATAAACATAATTTTCTCTCCTTAAAAACAATGTTGCAAGTTTCAGTGGCCGTGTTTGTCAAGGTTCTTACTGTACACTCTTTCATATCCTTGTATTAGTTTTGATAATATTCCACAACAAAGTTCTTGTATGTGTTGATATTGACAACCAGTTCTGTCAAGGTAGGAGAGATTAATCTTTTCTCTACCACTTTTGTCAAGCTATGAGAGATTAATTTTTATACAAATTTTGTTTTACTTTTGTCCCAACTTTTGTTTCCTTGAGTGTTTCCATCACTACCTCGTTGATTCCATATCAAACCAATTTCTCAAATGCCAGCCTAACTGTGACAAAGGAATTTCTTGCTTCTACAAATTTGCAGCCTCATTGTAAGGATAAGTTGTTATATTTGCAGGAGTAATTTATAAACACCTTCATTAGCTCTCCTGGTAGTTTTTAAGCCATCGACCTTCAGGTAGTTCATCCTTCCATATGATATTTGGTCATTACTATGTTCTTCAAGAAATATATAAGTTATGAAAGTCATTCTACCATTTCATGAAGTGTTCAATAGAGGGAATCCCATACCCATGAACCTTACCTGTGGTCTTACGATGCAATCTTCTGTTTTGATTCATTGTGTTAAAGTCCCTCCACTTCAAGCAGGCTTTATGCAAGTAGGAAAATGAAACAGGGCCCCCTTACTTACCGACCTTCCTTTCTCTTACCTGAATAGTTGTATCTTACCCAACCAACAAATGGTTCCTACTTTGAATGATGGATTTTAATAGACCAACAATAAAAATTTTATGTAACTCCGGTCCCCACCACTTGAACACCTTATGGCCCACCACGAATGAAGGCATGTTAAGGATTTCTTCATTAGTCTTCATAAAAATAATTTCAATTCATATTCATCATGGCTTCCGCTAACCACTCATTTAGGGTAACTTGACTTGGCAATGCAAACTGCTCATTAATGTTTCCCATCACTCGACCACCTTCAATCATATTCATTTCAACAATTTCATTTTGATTAGCATTTGTAAAATTTGTATGTGGTTTTTGTCATCAACAACTACTATTTTTTCTTGAATTTCTCCATCATATTCTTAAGTAGAATTGCCATGTTCATCATCATCACCTAATATATGATAACATCCTTGAGGTAGACTCAACATGTTTATAAAAAAATTTGCACCTTTATCGCTGGGTATTTCAAAAACTTGGCTACAAGCCTCATCATTGGTAAGAGCATCATAATTGACTAGCCAAATTCCATTGCACCTACATTCCACATTAATATTAGAGGGTGTCAAGGTCCTTTCAATAGATATCCTAGCAATTTCAATTGTTTCAAACCTTTTTACCTCTCTCCATGGGTTCTTTTCCATCCAATTTATTCTCTCAAACCTTAAATAACTCTTGAAAGGCCCAAACACACTTCTCAGGGTTGCAACTTATGAGTAATGTCTAAGCAGTGCCAACACTATGTATGCCTATCGTGTTTGCCTCTGTGGTTTGTAAAACTATGTTGTTTTGATGGCCATAAAAAATTAACAAGTATATTTTTGTAATATAAACGCCTCTAGGTAAAAAGTGACAAAATGGTATAGCCAAATCATAAACAATTATTTAGTCATCCATGCATTATGATGTGCGACCACGGATATTCCTTGCTCAAAATTCTTGACATGGTTCTTCATATTTGTATTTCCCTAAAACAAATATAGCCTAGACATTGATAAACCAATTGTAATTGCACAACAAAATAGAGTTATACACGTTGTTGTTAGGAAACACTTTGGCACATTTTCACTCATTCTCTTGGCATTTATCCACATGCCACAATTCCTTCCAACTTGGAAAGGAAACTTGTCACAATTGCATATATATTTTGTAAATTGTATGAATGATCTCTATATACCTTGGATAGAGTGTAATAGAACTTGGTTAGAATTGTAGGGTGTAAATCCATAGATTGGTCTCTATTTAGGATTTCAATTGTTCATAATTCCAACTCTTGATATATTTTGTTAACTCCTGCACACCCTGATTTCCCCAAAATCTATCTTTGAATGGACTCAAAGTGGAGCAACATTAGCCTTAAGTTGTATCAACTCTAGGTCATGGCCAATTTCAAGTATCTCCTTACACCAATCAACTATTTCCTCCTTTTGTTCAATTAACAATGTAATAACCCCTTTCTTCTTCTTCATTGCATGAGGTATTTAGCCAATAATGTATTGATGCTGGTGAGTTCCATATTTTGTCACTGCAACTCTTATTAAGCATCCATTGAAGTCAACATCATCAATTTCCTTCATCATATCCTCTTTAGTTTGGCCTCTGTTAACATTAATATTCTTGGTTAAACTTGCACCTTGCACTATAATTCATGCAGAAGCACCACCTTCAACATCTACATCATATGATCTTCAGCTTTTATATCATTATGCTCTTCAAAACCTACCGGATTTAACTCCTCATTTGAGGAAGAGTTTTGTAGATGATCAACCCTTTTGACTTGCATTCTTACCCTCACAAGAGAAACACTATTTCCTCGTGCATGACAGAAAAACATTAAACAAACAAATATTATAGAATAATAGAGGTTGATGCAGTGCATAGCAACAAGGAAATGAAAAAATTTAAGGTAAACATAGGTGACAAGAAAAAAAAACTTTAAAATGAGAGAGTTTATGAAATAGTGTTGATCCCTAACTAGAGACTCGTGGTGAGATAAATGTTTGCAGTAACCTATAGAGTAGTATTGTAAACTGAGTTGAAGAAATGGTGCTTCCATTAATGATGGTTTAGATTTATAATGCTTCATTGGAAATCTTGATTTATGAGTCCCAAGAATAAAGATACATTGTATGAAATTCTGACAGTGATCTAGAGAGCAGTGTTGTAAACTGAGTTGCCGCAATGGTGCTTCCATGAATTATAGATTAAATGTATAACATTCCATTGGAAAGTTGATTGGTGAATGGTCATCAACATGGATTGCATATGCATAATGATGATATATGTGTCTAGGATTGATTTGATTATGATCTAGGGGCTTTTAGTTTCTCCTAGCCAATGTTGGTGCTTCTAAAATGTTTAATGGCCCTAACAGATTGATTTGATTAATGGCCATTTTGAACATAGTTGAATAAGTTACTCCTTTGCATTGTAGATTGCAAACTTAGGGGTGGGTCATGGAAAGCATTGAATGATAAGCGTTACCTATTCATGTCTGATCAAATGCACAAGGGGAAAGAAGCATTGGGATCTATATGGACTTGAAGTTATACATATTGGAACATCATTTATTGCAGACATTCTCTAGCAATCAACCTCTCTATCAGATGTGATAGGTAATTTGTACATCAAAACTAAACCTTGTTGGACTAAACATTTGATGGTTCTTAATGTCTAAGGATTTGAAGTTTCTTTACATTAGAACATTTTTATATGTGTTTGGACATGATGTTTTGTATGGTAGTGAACTAATAGTCACTTTCTAGACAATTGTATGCCTAGTGAGTTTATGGACTATTTTTAAACTTGTGAGCATTCTTCATTATTTTAATACCACTTTTATAATGTGCTATCAGTGTGCTATGTTTTGATTTGTTATAGCTTCAGAGGTCAGGTTCTATCTCCACTATTGGTCCCCATTCCACTACCGACTTCCCTCCCCTAGTTTATCACCTGCTCCAGAATCACAAACTCATGAGGCATTGATTACAATTGAATAGAGCCAATGAGAACTTGACAATAATATTAATGGATTTGCAACAATAAAAAAACATAATTGGGTCACTGTATCAGGGCAATACATTAAGCATTCCATAATTCTTGCAAGAATGATCTCCATTACAATAGGAATGATTGGCGATCATGACATCAAATACAAAAAGATTCAAAGCATTGATCAACAAGAGGTGTTGCTTAAGAATAATGTATTACCCCACAAGCAACACCTCATGTTTAATTTGAAATGTATTATTACACCACAAACAACACCTCATGTTTCATTTCAAATGTATTACAACGAACAATAGAGGAATTGCCAACATAAAATCCCAAGAATCAAATACATGCATAACCCAGCAAGGACTTCTGTGTTTTGGAATCGCAGTAATGAAAATAATCCAGGCTGAAAAAAATGTTATCTTTTGATGAATGACATATCATAACAGTTGTGCAGGAATTAAAACAAATCATGCACAATCACCACATTATCATACATAAATTCCCATTGAAAAATCAGAGTAGCTGATCAAAAGCAAAAAACTCTCAATTTTGCAATCTACACCAAAAAGAACAAGCACAAGAATTTGAGATGATGACTAGACACAGGAAAATCATGGCTGCTATGAAATAACTGAGTTGCCTAAATAATGTTACCTTATTCGACCAATAATACTTAAAACACAAAAGTACATTCTACCATTTCTGAAAGAGTTGATTTGGAATTTACATGCAGATGAAGGTTTCTCGTTAAAACACCATTACTATTTGATAAACCACCACGGTTGTAGATGACTTTCAATCCTGATCTTCAACACCTGACCTAAGGAAAACCTGAGCTAATTAAATCATATTACTTTATGTCATCCATGACACAACAACAAAAGTTTTATATTTTTCCATTTTCAAGAGAGCCCAACTAGGATGTATATGCAGATGAAAATTTTGCATTGAGAAAGAAATTATTACTACTTCAAAACATGCCAAGTTTTTATGTGTAACCTGACACTCAATCATGATGTTTAGAACCCGAGTTAATGGAAACATCCCAATACACCATGCCCACCATTCACAAAAGCTTTTACATCCTGCTAATTCAAGGAGAGATTAGTTGGAATATCTGTATATGCAAATGAAAGTTCACCAAGGTATAGAAGCAGTTACTCATATGTTTCACAATCCCATTTTGGCGAACTCCCATTATTCTTTTAAGCAATTCCAACTAAAAACAATCTCCAACAATGTGAGACTGCACTCACTATAATTTGTGCTACTTTGAACATCCAGTTGGTTGAAATGCCTTGCATTTGGTGGTCACACAAAAATTTGAGCATTCAAGAGTCAAATATTTTGAAACAAAACTTAACCCATGTTCATCATTTAGATACTATGATTCCATTGAATAATACCCTCTCCTGTTGAGACAATTAAGACCAGAAGACTCTTAAATCAAAAGCTAAACAATGTTGTCAATAGGGTCTTACCTAGTCAGAGAAAAAGGGGTGTTGTTATCACACCCACTAGGGTTCAACTCCCCCAAGTGACATGTTCACCTCTCATGGACTCGCATACCTCCATAAGGGGTTGCTTATTGTGTATGGGACCAGTTACAAGTCCTATGCAATTTTGGCAAAATAGATACCACCCAGTCATGGTATATTTTACAGTCCTGAGGCACATCACATCACGTCTCACAACCTTAATCCAACAATCCTTTGCACTTTTTTCTTCACCCCATAAAACTCCATAACAAATTCTATATACACTTGTTTGGGATAAGTGAATCCAATAGTAATTGGATCAAATACTCCACTTATTTTTTTGTGTTTTCAGCTCTCAAATTTGTCTCTATATACTTTGCATTCCTCTGTCCTATAGACTAAATATAGACTCAATAAATTCAGGATGTAGCTTCCTAATAGTGTAAGTCACAATCGATATAATATATTGACTAATACTAATATAATTCAAAACAATAAGAGTAGTCAACTAGTCAAATGAAACACAGACAGGGTGTGTAAAGTGGTAAATTCAGTATACAAACCCTGTGTAAATACCTACTCAAGCTACGTCAATTCTATCTATAAACCATGGATAGGGTGGTAAATTCATTCTATAACGGATGTGTACAATAAATGTAACAATAGCACTTTCTTTCTACTTATTCCTACCTAAGTCTTTATGCCTACTATTCCTATTACTTGGTCCTAATCAATAGAAGAGAGTCTAATTAACTACTCAGGAAAATGAAGGATTGAAAGGGTGTACCATACAAAGTATGTAGACTTTTTTTGCCAATAAATAATGTAGAAAACTCAGCATCCATCACACCAAAACATAATCTGTATGCTTATACTGGGAAAGCAAATAAATTCAAGAAAAATACAGATCTCAACATTGTTCATTACTATAATCTACAAATGGGACCAATTCTTGCTAGCTTATGTGAGAAGATGAATGTAACAATAAAATCTTAGAAGCCCAATTCATTGCACATGTGTCATGTATACATGGAATTTGTGCATGCATAGAAGTATCTTAGTGAACACACTTTATGAAATCATGTAATTGGCCCAATACCTAGGCCCTTGAGAAGTATGGAATATTGCTTTCCAGGCTATATAAAATATACATAGTCACACCCCATAAATAAGTGCTATAATAGCTTCCATACAAGTTATCAATATTTTTCAACCCAAAATTCTTGTGATTAACACAAAGAGAGTCGTACATAATTGCCAATAAATAAAATGGCAAACTCAACATCCAACACATCGGAATAGAATCTGTTAATGCCAATGTTGGGAAAACACATAAATTCAGACAAAATTCAGCTTAAAACATTATTCATCACTAGAATATACACATGGAACCAAATCTTACCAATCTGGTTATCGTCACTAATGCCCAACCTAAAAGTTAATAAAGGACACTTCTTATCTTGTGAGCACGTCATATATCTAACTAAGATTTTCAGTGCCAACACTAAACAATGGAAATTGGCTAACAAATGATTCAACCAACTTTTTGAGATCAACAATGCTATTTAGTAACTGGAAATTGTTTGACTTAATAAATTCTATAAATTCCTTTAATTTTGTACTTTTCGTAGAGCCCTTAGCCTTAATGGCTATCTACACCCCCTCGTGGATAAAATCTGCAACCTTAATAAAGTCATCCTCAAGAAGCCCATGGGTGGTTAATGCAGGATTCCCTATGTGTATACCACCAGGAACCATAACACTTTTATCACCTGAAAATGTAAGGTATTAAAGTAAGCTATATCATCTCATGGAGAAAGGAAAATCAATGAATCCCTTACATCTAAATATACAAAGAAAAAATTCATGTAACCTGGTACAAAATTCTTGTTCAGTGTGATAGAAGCAACATCCAAAACGTCCTCTACTCTTGCACCATCAATCCCCTATCCAAGCCCATTAATATATACCATGCTACATTCAACCAACTAAATCCAATAGAAATCAATATACAAGTAGGTTGTGTACTCCAACATATGAACAGAGGATCCTTACCAAGGGCCTCAAATCAACTAGAACTAGGTGATTTTCACTACCACCAAACACCAAACTGTAACCCAACTCCATTAGGCTCTTTGCAAGGGCACGAAAATTTTCTACAACTTACTAGAACTATTTTACCTTTGATAAGAAACAAAATCCATTCAAAAAATAATTCACAAGCATGCATTTTACAGAAGCTTAGGCATGTGAGAGTGTTATACTTGTACTTGATAAGCCTTGAACTCTGCAGTTACATCCTGTTTTAAACAAACAACCAACCCTCCTATGGTATGGTTATGTGGTCCTCCCTATAAAGCCACAAATTATTTCATGTATCTTTCATAAATGAAATGATACAAAAAATCGATATATCCAATATTATGATATTAGTGAGTAGGAGAACAATATGGATGATGGAGGAAAGGAAGGAGAACTCAGATGGACCTGTAACCCTGGAAAAACTACATTTTTTATGGTTGTCTCTAGGTCAACCCCCAATACTGATTCCTTCCTGAAGAATATCATGCCTCCCCAAGGACCTCGTAAAGACTAAAAACCACAACCCTCCAATCCAAAAATATTTCAGAATGAAAAATATAAGAAAGATAAAAATGAAAGGAAAAAGGTGAAACAATTGACAAACAATTCAAGGAACATAATGAGTTTCATTGAAGCTTTGATCTAGTAGTGATAAGAAACAGAAAGAACATAAAAAAATGAAAATAGGAAATTGAATCAAAGAACATGTAAGAGAATCAAAAGGAAACTCTACACCTCTTAACTCTATAATCACTCCTCCTATGATTGGAATGGCATATTTTTTTAGTTCTTCGACGTTTCTTGAACATTAATGGGATTCTTTTTCTTCTACAAGGGGTTATAATCATATTTTTAATCGAAAGGGTGAAGTGCAGAGAAAATTAATAGCATCAACTCACCTTGTGCATTGTAGTTGTTACTACATCACAAAAATCAAATGGACTGGCCATTATAGAAGCAATGATGAGACCATTTATGTGTGCCATGTCCATCATTAAGTATGCCCCAACTGTATTGGAAATCTTCCCAAACCACAAAATTTTTAGTACTAAAAATCATAAAAAAATCCAACATGACATATTATAAGAACATATTAATAAAATATGCTAGAATAAACATTGTTGGAAAGAGACATTTTTGAAAGGACTGCCATTATAAAATCTATAGAAATACCCAACTTCAATACCTGCCTCATGCGAGGGTAATCAATATCTCGAGGATATGCACTAGCACCAACAGTGATAAGCTTCATCCTAAAAAGGGTGGCATTCTTCTCAATCATCTCATAGTCAATGAATCCTATAACCCAAGAAAACAAACCCGACTATTAATACTTTGAACACTTCTCCAAAAGATCGGTTCAATTTTTGTCAATGATGGAATTGTTTCCCTCCTAATTATTATTAGACTAGAAATGTGATCTCACCTGTGGACTCATCTAGACGATATGGCATTTATTCAAAGTAAATTGATGTAGCAGATCCTCGCTTTTTTTCTATCGTGAATCCATGAGATAGATGCCCTCCATGTGATAAGTCCAAACCCTAAATGTTGCAAAGAAAATTTTCACATGTTACATGCCCAAATAGGAATGATAATCTTATTAAAGGAGGTTCATAGTTCAGAACCATACACACCATAATGCGATGATATGGTTGGAGGAGAGTTGTATAAACAACAAAATTAGCTGGGGATCGAGATAATGGTTGAAAATTAACACCCCATGTACTGTTGTCAAGATGGAATGCTTCTAGGGCCCTTTGTTAGCAAAGCCTCTCACTTTGGTCAATGAATTCATTGCCAACCTATTATATGCATGGCTTAAATTCCAACCCAACACAATAGTGAATAAATATATAAAAATGTCCAACAAATGTATCCACCATTGTGATAACATATACTCATGAAACAACTACAGGTCTCTACACTATAACGTTGAACCCAAAAACCATTACACACATGTCAAACATTCAAACTAAAAAGTGAAAGTCCAAAAGCTAAGAGAAACTGAGTTTAACAAGAAAAAAAGGCCTAGTAGCAAGAAGAAACTGCCAAGCAGCTCATACACAATCACAATGATGATGGTGCCATTCTTCACATTCCAAGTTATATCTTCAGGAACTTACCTCTTACCAGGGAGTCCTTCTGAATACTTGTTTGTTAGACATGATCCAACGGCTTCCATAACCGCCCAGGATGTAAAATTTGTAGAAGAAATAAGTTCCAAGCCATTGAATTGCAACTGGTTTTCTTTCTCAATTATCACATTCATTTCAGGATGGAGCTCACTCAGAGGAAGATCTATAAATATCTACTTTCCCTCTGCACAAAGTAATTTACAAACTAGATAAAGAAATCACAATAAATTTAGTACCCTTGGTAACTGAGGCACGATTTGGCAGGAGCATTAATTGTATTATTGAGGTCTACAATTTATGTTTGTTGGCATCCGAGGGGAATCCATATCAAGAACAAAATCTTTATCAAGCCATTCACTAACCATTAACTCAACAAAACTATAAATAAAACCGAGGCATTTTACATAGTTCATTAAATGAAGATAAGAAGCTTATAAACCATAGCGTGAATTGTGAACAACATGCACACCTAGGAAGTTGCAGGGTTGCACCAACATGAACACCAAAGGATTTCCCATTGTCAAGCTTGTTGTGATACAAAAAGTTTTATATGATGGGCACGACCTCAAAGTTTCAAACCTCCTAATTTTCTGCTTTTCTGTTGCCAGGGAACCCCCAAAACTAGTTGTGAAGTTTTGGGCATCAAATTTGTAGTTGGGTTCAAATTATATTGACCCAACAAGCCCATCCCTACTGCATCACCACCCATTATGACCTGCAATGAATATGTTTGCACCTGAAACAAGAGCTATCCTCTGTGCCCACTTCAAAATGTGAAAATAATCAAATATCGGGAGACATGTGAATCCAGAACTTGATGTATTGTGGATAGTTCTCTGGCAGAGGTAGACATGAAAGACACCAAAAGAAGCACCAGTTTGAATTTGCCTCTTGCACATTGCTAACTTGGGTTCGAATCATAGATAATATACAAAACAAGAATATCACACATGCAGGAGCAGCTGACTTGGGTTCAAATCGCAAATAATGTATAGAACAAGAATATCACACATATTCGTAGATAATATATATAACAAGAATATCACCTTGGAAAGCACCAACAAAGAAAGGCCATGGATAAGTTTTATCAACCTCCATATTGCAACCCACCTTGGAACTTTAACCTTTGGAGTTATTTTTATGCCTTCATATAGGTATTTTATTTGATGATGTACCTGAAAAGGAGGGATCTCCTTGTTTACAAAATTGTTATTCCTTATTTCCTATCCAAATGGATCTAGAGGCAATCAAGGGCAATGATCTATGTTATTTGAGTGCTCTATCATCAAACAATCCAACAAGGAAGCCTCCTGCTAAGTACCCTATCCTCAAATAAGGGGAGAATAACACCCCATACCTCCTGAGCAAAAATAGAAATGAACACCAACATGTGGTCTATTGTTTCCCCTTCACATTTGCATAGAGTACAAATTCCAGGACCCTAGCTTGCCCTATTTTGTATAGTCTCTCACATCAAAACATTATTCGAAAGGCCAACCACATAAAAATCATGGATTTCATTGAAGATTTAACTTTCCAAATCTTCCCCACCACCAAGCTACTACTACTACTTCATCATCAAAGATAGCCTTGTACCGCAAGCTAGATATCAACAATCATATGGCAAGATCATTGGACCATAAAACTTTCTTGCGTGATGAAGACATGGAGACAACTCTTTGCTCCTAAATACAACCAATGTTGAGTTAAAAAAAAAAAAAAAAATGCTTGGTTTTGTACTGAGCAACAACAAAATATACAGAATTTCCTTGTGATAGAGTTGCTAAGGAAATGCAAATCAAATTTCTTTCTTATTCCATAGACTCCAACTGTGAGATAAAAAATAAAAATTAAAAAAAAAAAAAAAAAATAAAAAAAAAAAAAAAAAAAAAACACATCAAGTTTGTTTACCCCAATACGCTGACAAGTAGCAAGCCCCAACTATATAATATAAGAAAGTAGTAGGTATCCCAAAGGCCTGAAGGGGATCTAATGGAAAGAAGTGACCGTTGTCAAAAGCCTTCCAATTAATATATAAATGTAGATTTATTATTATTTTAATTGGAAATCTTCAATTAAATAATAAAATGTAATTACGTCTCTCCCAACCTAAATTGTTTATTAGCATAATTCACTACCTTAATATGTCTTGCATTTTTTAACAACATTATAGCATATGGATTAATTTCCTTTTTGGTGCACAATCTCCGCCTTTTAGGACAATATGGTGTAGTGGCCCAACCCCTACAGATCATTACAACAAACTAAGAATAATAGAGAAGATGAAATGTTGTACAAACCAACATATTTTTCAAACAACTAATCCAACATCAGTACCTTAAACATTTTCATGAAGATATCATATTGAGAATTTTTGAAAAATGGTGGGAAATCTGGGCAATGGCTATCTCTCTTCTGTGAGGGTGATGTAAAAAGAGTGATAAGATTTCACTGTTTTGAATTTTTTTTTGTTAAATTAGAAAAACCAATATTAATGGAGATATTGGTATTTTTTACTAAACTTTGTGAAGTGACTAATTGTAGCTTTAACCATTTACCTTAAGATGTTTTTTACAATATAAATTCCTAAGCCTATTTAATATCTTCATTATCATAAAAACCAACCTATATTCATCTTAACTCCAAATCTACCAAACTCATAGAGGGATGAAATCTATTTATTATTAGAAAATTATATATTACAGAGCAATGGAAGACATAAAATATTGCAGAAATATAAACACAGAAAACACATAAAACAAGAGAGACATAGATATACATGGTTCCCCCAATTTGGGCTACGTCCACGGAGAAACAACCAGTCCTTCCTTTTATATTATCAAGTAAATTGAAGAGATACAACCTATAGCAGATCCGTTGTAATTCCCTCTTCTCTCTCACACAATCCCCTCTCTCTTTCTCACTCAGAATACAGATCTACATAGACGCAATATAATTCCCTCATATATAGCGAAGGGTTGCCTTCTAGGGAAAAAACCATAAATTAAACATAACTTCTACCGTTAGATCTCAACCTAATGAATGACCCAGGTTGACTATGAAATTACAACATTTTACAAGGCAATTTTACATCTATTTTTTAGCTTCGGGGGTGCTACCCCCGATCCCCCACCAAGGGGGGGCTCCCAAAGTTCGTAGTCACCCCCCTGAACCCCCCTACAGCGAATTTTTTATAGGCGGCATTGCCGCTCCATTACGAACTGGGGTCCAATGTGGTGATACCTTTGAATACAGAAGATAATCAAGCTCCACACCCAACATTTATCCCTCTCAGCGCTTGGTAGACATGGAATTAAGATGGACCTAAGCTAATAGAATTTCCCCTTTAAATAGTCTATGCTCACATGAATATCATGGTATTACCATGGGTCAATACCATGGGTTATCATAAACCTAGAGCTTAAAAACTACTATTAGTAATTTATAAAAATTGATAAAATTAATAATTGATTTTTATTTTATTTTTTTTATTTTAACCGAGTTAAAATGTTTAAGTGACATTAAATTAGAAGATTCATTTTTACTCTTGATCTACCAAGCCCCGAGAGGGATCAAATATTTTTTCACTCTATGCTAGTTTTCATATCACAATATTTGATCCCTCTCGGTGCTTAGTAGATCCAGAGTAAAGATGGATCTATGCTAGTTTAATTCCCCCCTTTAAATAGGCTACATTCCACGTGAATACCATGGGTCAATACCATGTGCCATCTTTATTTTTATTAATATGGTTAATAATGTTTTTTGCATGGTATTAATAATAATTTGGCCCATGGTATCCCCCTTTAAATAGGCTACATTCCACGTGAATAGCATGGGTCAATACCATGTGCCATATTTATTTTTATTAATACTAATATTAGGGTTAATAATGTGTTTTTGCACGGTATTAATAATAATTTGGCCCATGGCATTTGGCCCATAGTATTTAGCCCATAAGCTTCACCTAAATATGATGCATTTTTTGAGTGTTCGTAAATATAAGGTGACTTATGGAGTAAATATAAAAAAAAAATGTTTTATTTATTTACCATACCTCTCGTTTATTTATATTTTTATTAATTTACCATACCTCTTTTATAAATATGGTATTTGGCCCATAGGATTCACTTAAATAAAGCCTCTTTTTTTTAGCCTTCTTAAATAGAAAGAGAGTTGTGGACTAAATATAAAAAGAGGTTTTATTTATTTACCATACCTACACTTTATTTATTTTTTTATTTATTTACACCCTTGCCATCAATGAAAACCAGATTTGAAAATAGGGAGCCATTCACAGAAGAAATCAGGGTGATTGGGACCAAATAAAACCTCCCAAACCACCTCCCAAACTAGAAAATGGGCAATTGCAAATGAATTTAACATTACAAAACAGAAAATTAGGTGATTGTAATGGAATATAACCTCTCAAACCAGGCGAATCGGGTCAAATGAGTCTTTTCATAGTTTATCCGCCCATTTTTTTGGACTAAAAAAAAATACATATTTTTTAAATAAAAGTTGGGCTAAATATATGAAATGGGTGTTTTATAAAAAAAATTCCCCTCTAAAATGAAAAAACCCTTAAATTTTGCCCTTGGGCTACAATTTGCCCCTAAAATTTACCATGATTTAGTGCATAACTCGACCAAGATGCTTGACAATCACATGGAAAAAGTGTTATTCATGAAGATGAAGTTGAAGTTGAAGAGTGCTCCAAATGGATGCTATGCTTCTTCATTGCTACTTCCAAGGCTTCCATCTTTTTAAAACATTTGGATTATAAGTGGTCATCATCATTACAAAAGTTGCAATGTCTATCAGTCTTCTTCCCTTTGTTTTTATTTGTCTTATCATTTTGTTGAATTGATTTTTCATTTTGAGATTGAAAGTGCTTAGGACCCTTGGTTGGTTTAGGACCATTCTTTTTAGGATGTTGCTTCTTAGGATTCTTTGAACTTGGTTGTTGCTAGGTGGCTAAGGCTTTTTTAGAAGAGTTTCCAGGATTAAGAAGACCAAGATGTAAGAGTTTTTCTTGTTCTCTTATTAAAGAATCACAAAATGTATCAAAAGAGGGGGACTTGTAGTCTTGTCCTTGAGAAATAAAGGTTTCTCTAGTAGAATGGAAGGTGGAAACAAACACATAGTGGGTTGGTCCCAACTTAGTAAGAATGGAATAGATAAGGTTACCATTTTCTTTCTTAACATTAACACCTTCCAAGAGAAGTCTAAGGGTCTTGAACTTGGACAAAAAAATTTCAATGGAAGAAAAATTATTGGGGTCCAACGTAAGCAACTCATTTTCAAATTGATGGGCTCTAATTTCATTTTTAATTCCAAAAACTTTATTGAGTTGTTTCATTGCTTCATCAGGGATATCAAGTTCTGTAATATGGGATCTAATGTCTGGAGAAATAGACATCCCTATCAATCCACTTGCTTGATCTTGCCTAGTTTCCCATTTGGCTTGTTTATCTTCATCTTTAGGTTTAGACTCTTAGCCTGAGGCTATTCTATAAATACCTTTACTTCTAAGTAAATGCTCCATGTAGGACACCCATTGGAAGTAGTTAGTGTTGTCAAGAATAACTTGGCATGGAATTTCAATTTTAACATAAATCGAAGTTGTAGATGCTAAAACTAAGTGTTCTAATGGAAAGATATCGAAAAATTAAGCCGATTAAAAAAAACAGCTCAGAAAATGGCTTCCGGATAAAGAAATTATGGTTTTTTGAAAAAAAGTTGTTGAAGATGCTAACGAATTACGTGAATGTTCAGAAGTGAATGATAATGTTACCTCACCCCCGACCCCCCCTTTCCAAACTTAATCTAATTAGGTCACTTAAAAAAAATATTTTATGTGACCCACTTTTATAAATAAGTGAAAGTCACTTATGCAATGGTACTTTATGAGCTACCCACTAAATTGTAACTTAAATAAAAGATAAAGTGACTTTAGAATTATAGGTGACTTACTTTTTATAATGGGTGAGAACACTTTTACATAAAGTAACTTTAAAACATAGCTACCCACTAAATTGTAACTTAAATAAAAGATAAAGTGACTTTAGAATTATAGGTGACTTACTTTTTATAATGGGTGAGAACACTTTTACATAAAGTAACTTTAAAACATAGCTAACCACTAAATTGTAACTTAAATAAAAGATAAAATGACTTTAGAATTATAGGTGACTTACTTTTTATAATGGGTGAGAACACTTTTACATAAAGTAACTTTAAAACATAAGTTACATGTGTTTTTTGAAAAAGTAACTCAATAAAAAGAAAGACTTGAACCTAAGTCCTCTATTCTCATAAAGTAACTTTGGACCAAGTGAGCTAGTTTAAAATGTTAGTAATTTTTGGAAAAAAGGAACGGGTTTTATTTTTATTTTTTTTAGTCATTGAAGTTTTGAAGTGCGTGCTTACTTGAAAAAGTCATGTTTTCCTACAAAACAAAAAACCACACAACCCAACCTAGATTGCAAAAAAACCAAACCTTATGGCTTGAAGTTAGCTTTCGCTGGAAACTAAATATTTTCCTCAATGTTTCTAATTTTCCAAGATTACACTATTGCGTGGCGGAAAAGAGCATACACATGAGAAAAATTATTCCTTTATGTTTCTAATTTGCCTAGATTGCACAGAGTCGCAGGGCAAAGAACATACGCATAAATGAAAGGTATAGATCCGGTAATAAAAAACAGAGAGATAAATAAACTGAAATAAATAGAGATAAGGGTTGACGCATATTCTGCTTTTAAATCTCTACGAATGGAGGATATTTGGAAACATAAGCAGGCTACGAAGTTTCAGAAGTTATCTGAAAATGCCTTCATGTTCGGCGATCCTTTTTTCCCTGTGGGTAAGCCGTTCCACAGCCAACTTTCATTTGGTCATATTTCGACACTCAAATCCTAGGTAGATTCTCATTCTCGTGTTGATTGTTCCAATGTGCCTCAGGGTTTGTTGGGGGATCCAAATGAAACAACTAGCTCATCGGGTTTTATCCATCCATTAGCTCATCGGGTTTTATCCATCAAGTCTCTCTTTCTTCGTCTGTGGGCTTAGAGCCTTTCCCCATGCTAGCCTTGTGTTCGCCTTCTGGTCTAACCCACGACTCGAAATGTCATGCCTCCAACTATTCTTCTAGCTCGATCGTTACGAATCTGGCTCCTGGTCATTCCCGTCCCCACAGATCTGCTCACCCTCCGTTCCTACTTTACTCAGTTGTTGGCCCGTTGTAGGGTCTCCCTTCTTCCAGTCTGCCACTCTTGCCTAACCAGTCTGTTGACCAGTGGTAGTCCTCTCATCGTGGCACGTTTGTTTCAGGTTCTCGCATGCAGGCTGGCGGTGTCGATAGAGCATCTTGTCTCGTCGTTGAATCTAATTTCTTCCATTCCTAGGCTCCTGCCTAGCCAATCCGATGGCACATCTTCGTCTTCCCACCATGGCCCGGTCTTTGCAGGCTTGTGCAAGCATGTTGGTGCAATCAACAACGTATCTGCCTTCATATCTCCAGGCCTGCATTCGCTCCACCATTCCTTTCTTTGTTCTTTTGATTGTAATTCTTATATTATTAATAATCATAAACTGCATTTGAATGAATCTAATAAATCAGATAATAATATGAATATTAGTTTAAATAAATCTAATAATAATATTTATTATAATAGTGATTATAATAATAATTTGGTTAAAATTGTTAGTAATAGTGTCAAGTTAACTAATTTGGATATTAATAGGGAGTCAACTTGTAATTATAGTATTAATTTGGATAATAATAAGGAGTCCACTTATAATTATAGTATTATTAGTTGCGGGATATTTTTTTACATTGATAAAAATTCTAAAGGAAATAATAATAATAATAATAATGATGATAAAAAATTGGAAGATGATAATAATAATAATAATTATTATTATTATTATTATTATAGTAGTAGTAGTAGTAGTAGTAGTAGTAATAATAACTATAATAATAATTAGCCTTCTCATAATAAGAGGGTTGTTAATCTGTCAAATTTTTCCTTCCCCCCTTCCATCTTTAGCCTTCTGGAGAAGGGTCTAAATTTTGCCCTCGCCCCCAAGAAGATCCCGATAGAAGACATTATGTGTGACGTAGAGTCTGGGATCAGAAGCTTGCCCGATAATATTAAGGACACGATTAGGCAAGACTGTGTTGTTGTCCTTAGGAAGGCAAAGTCCCCTAGGAGCAACATTAGCAAGGTTGAATTTGAAGCCCTCAAATCCCTAAACCAAAACAAGGATATTGTGGTCCTCAAAGTCAACAAAGGAGGGATTGTTGTCATCCTTAATAAGGATGATTATCATCAGAAAATGTTGGACCGTCTTTGTAACACTGGTAGTTAAAAAAGCTTAGAAAAAATCCCCTGAAGAAGGTCTCCTGAACTGTTTCTCTAGCTATTAAATCTAGCAATATTGTGGGTTTCGTTTGCCACAAGCTTATTGAGAGTAGCCCCATCACTCCTCGGATCTATGGTCTTCCAAAGATTCACAAAGAAGGGGTGCCCCTAAGGCTGATTGTCAATACCATAGGTGGTCCAACCTACCTCCTTGCTAAATACCTTGCCTTGAAGCTTAGACCCTTGTTGGCCTTACATAGTCACTCGTCAAAGACTCTTCGTCCTTTGTCAAAGAGCTTAAAGACACAAAATTCGACCCTAAGGACATTCTTGCAAGTTTCGATGTGGTTTCCCTTTATACTTGCATTCCTATAAGGGAGGCCATTGAGGTCATCAACTGCCTTATGGATCCTGATACTACTCATTTAGTTTAAATTTGTCTCACTTCCACTTTTTTCAACTTTGAAGGGGAATTCTATGAACACACATGTGGGGTTTCCATGGGCTCACCCCTATCCCTGGTCCTTGCTAATCTCTTTATGGAAGAATTTGAATCCAAAGCTTTGGCCTCGGCTCGTCTCTTGCCCAAGCTTTGGAAGAGATTGTTAAAAATGGCAACAAGAAATGCTAAAAATAGCACTGCTATAAATATTAGTTCAGGTACCAGCATTGGACATAGCAACAAGGAATGAAAAATGGAAGTGCTAAAAATAGCATTGCTATAAATAGAATTTCAGGATGTATTCCAATTTTAGTTAGTCCCTGAACTAAAATTGAGAATTAAAATTCGAATTTGATCTTAGCAGTTGTTTGTAAAGTAATTAATTAATTCATCTTGAGTTAATTAGTTGTATAAAATCAAACATGAAGTCTATGTGAAGACATGCAACAATTTCTCCATTGATTGAGGAATTTATCCATTAGTTAAAGAGATAAGGATGATTTGTAATATTGAGTTGTAATTAGTTGGCTCAGTTAACTGAGTCAAGTCCAGTTAGATTAGTTCCAATAGCTTGTGGAATTAATTGTGAGTTCAATTAGTTAATGCATGAAGGCATGTAACTGCTGCACTTCATATAACTAAATAATCTCTCATAAATAACTCATGCATGTCATTTCAGACAGAGACCCAGTTGAGATCAGAGGAAGGGACATTGTACTATCAGTTGGAGGATTTTTCCTATATAGGAAACTCATCCATGCAGAAGGAATTATCTCCTTCAGGATTGCGCAGTTAGATCAGAGGTTAGTGAATGTGTGAAGAGGCCAATTCACACAGGTGGTAGCACTGGACCCCAAGGAAAACTGCGCAAGGAAATAGGAGGCTTGGAGGGTAGAGGAGAAGGTTTGGATAAGCCTTCAACTGTCTATGAGCAGCATTGTTTGATTGCAGAGAGGGCAAGATACCTTGTGAGATGATTCTTTTTGTAATACTGAACATATTTCCACTTGTATGATGATACAGAGATTGGGGTTTTAGGCTGAGGCTTTCCTCGGGTTATTCTTATGTGTTGATGTGTGATTGATTTCTCATTCTTAGTTATATGTGTTCTAATTAATTTTGCTCATATTCGATTAAGCTTCCACAAAGTTTGTTGTAGAAGTAGATCTTGTATTTTGCTTTCGTATATTGCATAATTTGTTGATCTATAGTGGAAATTTCTACATGGTATCATAGCAAAGGTGATCAAAATGAAGAATAGTATACAAGAAGGGAGCAGTTTGAAGTTTGAGGTTCCTGAATATAGAAATTGAGTTCTTATCACATCTCAATTTCACCAATGGCGTTCAACGGTTTAAGACTCGAGTATGCCTTTGATGGTAGCTCAAATTATATAGCCTGGAAGGATCGCATGGAAGCAGTATTAGAGGATAATGGTCTAAAGGACTTCATTGATCAAAAAGTCCCCAAGCCGGTAGCATCTGATGCTACAAAATTGGCAGAATGGAAGAAATGTGTGGCTAGAGCAAGGAGAATCCTCCTGGAGGGAGTTCGAGACCACATTGTCTCGAGCCTCCATGGGAAGGAGACACAATTTTCGATGTGGAAAAAAATGAAAGATCTATATCAAAACAACAACAATCAGAGGAAGCTAGCGCTGAAAGACAAGCTTCGAAAAATCAAGTGTGAAAAGGGCGACACGATCTCTACATATCTGAACAAGCTCACCACCTACAGGGATGAGCTTGGAAGTGTAGGAATCATGATAGCTGATGATGACATGGTGAGTCTTGCTCTCCTCAGTCTTCCTAAGAGCTGGCATAGCTACCAAGACTTGGTTAATGGAAGAGAAAAACTGCCAGATTGGGAACGACTTTGGTCGGATATGATGCAGGAGGAGATAAGAAGAAGCACCAAAGATGGTTCTTCATCCAAGGAGGATGAAGAAAACTGCGACTTAGCGAGTAAGGCAAAGAAAGGGAAGGAGAGGGATTCTAATCCCAAATCAAGTTCTTCCCATGGTGGGAAGAAGTTTGACAAATCGAAAGTGTGATGCTTTTATTGTCATGAGGTGGGCTATTTTGCTACAAATTGTCCACTGAAGAAATTGATCCCCGATCCAAGGAAGGATCTAAAGGTGAGGCATTGGCCTCACTGTTCGAGTTGGATTTCACCCTCTTCACATGCATGGTTTCATCCATGGTGGGATGTGGTTGGTTTTTTGATAGTGGAGCTTCTTTCCACATGACCGACGAGAAAAGTTTGTTCAATACCTTGGAGGAGAAAGATCTCCAGATACTCATAACGATGGGTAATGATGAAAAGTATCATGTCTCAAGTGTAGGCAATGTTGTTTTTCAGAGGGAGCATGGAGCTTGCATTACCTTGACCGATGTCAACTATGTACCAGGACTGAGGAAAAAATTGGTGTCGATCACAATGCTGGAAGACAAAGGCTATGATGTAGTCTTCAGTAAGGGAAAGGTTTTCCTTAGACACATCACCACAAGACAGGTGAAGCAGATCGGTTCACGAGTCAAGAACCTGTATGCTCTTGAGGTTCAAGATGCATGCAAAGCCTTGAGGAGAAAGGAAACTGATGGAGACTTGGTGGTTGAGAGGGAGAGTAAATTACCTCTCAACATGTAGCGCCAGAAGAAGTCTTAGACAATTATGGAGGAACCACAATTGATAAAGTAGCTTTAGGAGGTTGTGGAGCAACCACAACTGGAGAAGTCGAGAGGAGATCAATTGGAGGCATCCACTCATGTAGAGACCTCCAGTAAGGGGAAATTTCGAGCCAAGTGGGCAGAGGGATCACATGCATCCATACCTCCAGGTTGGAGGTGGGGCGATGTGGAGTGGCAATCCCAAGAAGGCTGAAATAGGGGCAGGATCTTTGAGGTACCCAACCTCTTTGATTAGACATTCTTACAGGAGCCCCGACGAGGAGTAGCAGGACTAGCTGAGTGGGTAGAGACAGATGTGTATGGAGCAGCAGAGAGAGCTACAATGCAGGAATCCCAAGACAGTGCAGAGCTAGCAGGCTGTAACAATGTAAGAGGCACAAGAGTGTTGCACCAGTGTAGGATGGCACAAAGAGGTGTGCAACGGTGCGAGATGCATGGAGTGTTGCGCAAATCAGAGGTCACATAGGGAGCACTTGTCAGTGGCAAAGGGAGCTTCAACATCAGAGGGTGTTTCTAGTCCAACAGGGAGGTTAGTTGGGAGTTTTTTGTTTTGTTTCTAGAGTTGTTGGAGCAACAACACTTGGAAGAAGTGTTGCATGCAGAACATTCCAAAGGTTCAGGATTAGGTTTGAGTTGAATGCCTTTCTTGTTGAGAGGGAGTGTTGAAAATAACAACAAGAAGTACTAAAAATAGCACTACTATAATAAGTACCAGCGTTGGACATAGCAACAAGGAATGAAAAATGTAAGTGCTAAAAATAGCATTGCTATAAATAGAATTTCGAGATGGATTCCAATTTTAGTTAGTCCCTGAACTAAAATTGAGAATTAAAATTTGAATTTGATCTTAGCAGCTATTTGTAAAGTAATTAATTAATTCATCTTGAGTTAATTAGTTGTATAAAATCAAACATGAAGTCTATGTGAAGACATGCAACAATTTCTCCATTGATTGAGGAATTTATCCATCAGTTAAAGAGATAAGGATGAGTTGTACTATTGAGTTGTAATTAGTTGGCTCAGTTAACTGAATCAAGTCCAGTTAGATTAGTTTCAACAGTTTGTGGAATTGATTGTGAGTTCAATTAGTTAATGCATGAAGGCATGTAACTGCTGCACTTCATATAACTAAATATTCTCTCATAAATAACTCATGCATGTCAGTTCAGACAGAGACCCAGTTGAGATTAGAGTAAGGGACATTGTACTATCAGTTGGAGGATTTTTCCTATATAGGAAACTCATCCATGCAGAAGGAATTATCTCCTTTAGGATTGCGCAGTTAGATCAGAGGTTAGTGAGTGTGTGACGAGGCCAATTCACACAGGTGGCAACACTGGAACCCAAAGAAAACTGCGCAAGAAAATATGAGGCTTGGAGGGTAGAGGAGAAGGTTTGGATAAGCCTTCGATTGTCTATGAGCAACATTGTTTGATTACAGAGAGGGAAGGATAGCTTGTGAGTTGATTCTTTTTATAATATTGAACATATTTCCACTTGTATGACAATACAGAGATTGGGGTTTTAGGCTGAGGCTTTCCTCGGGTTATTCTTCTGTGTTCATGTGTGATTGATTTCTCATTCTTAGTTATATGTGTTCTAATTGATCTTGCTCATATTCGATTAAGCTTCCGCAAAGTTTATTGTAGAAGTAGATCTTGTATTTTGCTTTAGTATATTGCATAATCTGTTGATCTACAGTGGGAATCTCTACAGAGATTTGTTGATGACACTGGTGTCATCTGGTCTCATGGCCAAGAAGAATTGGACCTTCTTTTCTGGCATCTCAATTATCAATCCCCATCCATAAAGTTCACTATGGAACAGGAAGTTGATGTGTGTTTACCTTTCCTTGGTGTTCTCATTTCTAAGAATGATGATGGTTCTTTCTCCCACCACAGGAAGAAAACTCACACTGAGCAATATATTCATGCCAGTTCCCATCATTTCCCTTCTCAGAAGTTGGGTGTCCTCAACACAGTTGCGATAGTGTGCTGAGAATCTCCGATGAAAAGAACCTCGAAAGGGAGAAAGCCCATTTCCTTAACGTTTTTATTAATAATGGTTATAGTAGGCACCAGGGTCTGAAAGCTTTCCTAAAAGCCAATAAAGGTCCCAAGGCTAATGGAGGCCCTAAGGATCGAGTCTCAGGGGTTCATCTCCCTTTCATCCAGGGGACCACGAATAAAATTGCGAGGATCCTCAGAAAGCATAATGTTCCCTCTACCTTTATACCCCTTAGCACCCTCCGTAGGTCCCTTAGATATGTGAAAGACCCCATTGAACCCAAGGACATGAAAGGTGTCTATGTTATTCCTTGCGCATGTGCGACCCCCTATGTTGGTGAGACGGGGCATTCTATTAATCAAAGGATTCATGAACACTCAACTGACATTAAACATGGGAGGAATAGGTCTTCCGCCTTGGTAGAACACATGGAAAAGACTAAGAATCACATATGCATTGAGGAGGCCTAGGTCATTACCAAGGTTGCTCCCTTTCATCACCGAAAATTTAGGGAGGCCATTGAAATTGGAAAAAGGCCAAGGAATCTCAATAGAGATGACGGCTGGAAAATTAGCAGTTTTTGGATCCTTGCCCTTTCTTCCTAGCTGGCCCTTTTTCCCCTACCACCCTTTTCCCTTGGTTGTTCTTTGCTTTGAGGTCCTCTATGCTTTCCCCCCTTGTCTTCCTAATCATCTTTTTTCCTTTTTTCCTTCTCGTCTCTTGGGCTTTTATTCATTTTCAAGGTTTTATTTCGCTCCTTCTAGATTAAAATTGCAAAACTAAATGTTTAAGTAGGTTATAAAATCCCTTTTAACATAATACCTATTATTGTATGTTCCTAAACATTGGTGATATGATTCCAAAGGTATGAATTTTTCTTACCAACCCTTTAGATTTTACTGAATAAAATTAATTTTGAATTAACTAACCTAGTAAAGAAGCTATATTCTTTCTAACTTAATTATTTTCCATTTAGGTTGGATTCCTTATAGTTAGTTTGAGGTCATTATTTAACTAATTTAATAAGATATCTATTTTAATTTTTCTTATTTCATATAGGTTTTATTCATTTAAATAGTTTTAATAATATTAAATGTATCTATTAATAGGTTATGGTTCTTAGTAATAAAATACATACTTTATTTTTTAGGGTAATAAATATAATAACCAACCCTTATATTAATTAACTAACTATTTTATAAGAAGAGCTTCGGCGAAAATCACATATAGAAAGACCTTTGTCCGACGCGTTTCGAACCAACTAGTGTGGTTCATCGAACTTGTCTTGAAGATGAACCACACTAGTTGGTTCGAAACGCGTCGACAAAGGTCTTTCTATATGTGATTTTCGCCGAAGCTCTTCTTATAACTTTGATGGATCACAGAAGCCTCAATTCTATAACTAACTATTTGTCTATGTTATTTCTCATCTTTAGAGTAATAATTATAAGAAATTAGCTTACTAATTATTTATTTTCCTCGAACCCCACTTAGTTAATAATGGACCTTTATAGTATTATATATATATATATATATATATATATATATATAATATAATATATATATATATATATAAGTGGTAAAAATCGTTAATTATCCAATTCCTTTCATTTCTTATGATGTCATTATTTAACTAATTTAAATATTATCCATTTTAATTTTTCTTTTTATTTCATAAATCATTGATATATGTTTTATTCATTTAGTTGGTTTTAATAATATTTAATGAACCTATTAAAAGGTTATGGTTCTTGACTATTTAATAAATATAACAAAATAACCCTTAAACTAATTAACTAACCATTTGTCTAAAAAAAAGGCCTTTTAATAGATTATTAATTCATTCTCTTAATAGTTATGGTAATAAATATAATTGAACAATTTAATTAACTAATTAATTTTTCTTTTCATATCCCTTGGTCTTGTTGCCTAGTCAATCATAGCCATTACTTAGTAGTCGTTGGTTCAGTCTAGTTGCCCAGTCAAATTTAACCATTTCCCAGTCAAATATAGCAGTTAGATGACCTGCTCTCCCTATTTAACATGTGCCCTTGATCTATTTCTTCAACTCGTCCTAACGATGAGCCACACTCGTTGGTTCGAAATGCGTCGGCAATATGAATTATGATGTGATTTTCGCTTAAGAATCTTCTCATAAACTTGTTATGGATCATAAAAGCCTTAATTCAACAGAGAGATAAATAACTAAAACTGCAAATAAAGATTATATACCTCCAGATCTTAAAAATGATGTAGATAGGGCTACCAGAAACCATTTTGCATGAAACGAAGGGGATTCCTCACTGGAACAGATGATCCTAACATAATAGAGCAGTCCTCTCGGCCCGAAAGCGGTAAAAAATAGTAGATCTAGGAAACGACAGTCGGATGCAGTTGTACCAGCTTTGGATTTGGATCACCAATGGATTTGGCTCTCAGATAGCTCTGATACCATGTGGGAATTTACAGGGTAAGTTCCTTAGATAGAACACCAAAGGACACCACTCACAAATAGATCAAAGATCAACACACTAATATTCTTGACGTGGTTAAAACCCTCAAAGAGGGAAACAGTCCACAACTTGAGCCGACACGGCCACTTCAGGCAATTTATTAATGTAAAAGAAAGAAAATTTACATAAGCTTCTCTCATGAACGGTCACCTTACAAATGACCCTCCATGCCCTTTAAATAGAGATCATTGACCAATCGAGTGTTAAGCCACGGATCAAGTGTCGGTAATATCGAGGAGAGAATGAACCGTCAGATCACTTCATGTCTAGAACATATCCTAACCGTCAGATTTTAAGTTACAAAAGTACATAGTAAAGAAACACACTTTACCTAACTCTACACTAGATTAAGTTATACTTAACTATTTCCGATGTGTTGGAATATCCTAACATAATTAATTTGAGTAAGAAGAATCAACAAAAGGAAATAAAGGTGATTGGAAATTATCAAGGATGGGCAAAGAGTCCTTCTCACATGAAATATGGTCCTCAAAAGAGATTAAACCTATTGAAGGCGGGTTTTTGTCAGAAATATTTACAATATCACTATGGTTTGTACTTTGATCTATGAAAAGGTCTCGGTACAAAAAATAATGAAATCCAGAGTATATCATGTTATACACATCCATATGGTTTTCCTCATCATGGATGTGATGAAAAACATGGAATGAAGATGGATCTTTTGTTAAAATTGAGTCTGCTTTCAAAGGAAGATTATCACATTATTCATAATTCAGTTCTTGAGGTGTGACAGTTTCTACTGAAATTGAATGAGACTGATTAGAATGTTCAACAAGATTAAGAAATACATCAAGAGCATCTTGTTCTTATGTTTTAGTTCTATTATATTTACTGGAAGAAACAAGAAATTGAAAACATTGTAATAAATCATCCTCGAAAGGATGATATTTGAGGGGGAATCTAAAACAGATATATATATATTATATATATATATATATAATATATATATATATATATATATATATATATATATATATATATATATAATATATATATATATATCAATCGATTCATTTTTTTGCGTCGTTAGAGTTCCTATATCTAAACATAGCTTGTCATAATCATAAAATTGATGTGCTGAAAGGAATGTTTCAACAAAGCGTTCCCAAGAATGAATAGATTTATCTGCAAGTGAAGTATACCATCCTATAATTAGACCTTTAAATGTGAGATTGAATAACTTGCAAATATCGTTATCACAAGTGATATTAAAGGAATTGCATTTGACTAAAAATTGTGAAACATGTGTTAGAACATTAATCACAACTACGGACTACGGCAAACGGCGCCGCCCACTGTTCCCACCTCATGTAATTTAATGTGAGTCGGCGAGAGTCGCTAAGACATCATTTCAAGACGGTGGAGATCATTATTGATTCTCCTTCAGATGTATCTATAAATAATTATGTTTAGTAATGAAATATCAAGCTCATTTCTACGAGTCTTCAGTCTCTGATATGGTATCGGAGTCCCAAGGAGAGCTAAGGAAGGTCACTAGTCTGATTGGAGGAGCTTGGAGGGCCAAGGAGAAAGAATGAAATGGCAATAGTTGCAGAAGAATATGAAATGCTTCAACCAAAAGTAGATCTGAATCAGATAGAAGAATTTGAAGACATTGATGCAATACTGAAACGATTAATGCCAATTTTGCCAATTTTCTCAGGTAAAAATTTTAAACTTTGGGCAATAAAAATGGAGGGATTGTTTGGTTCAATAAATTTATGGCAATTTGTTCAAGGAATTTCCATAAATGCCAATGATAAAAGTAAAGGTGCAGTCGCATTGTTTCTCATCATATCAGCTTTAGATGAAAATATTTTGTCCAGTCTTTTGTATGAATTTGGTGAAATATGTGATGCAAAAATATTTTGGGATATTCTTGAAATGAAATACAGTATGGAGGGTAGTGAGAAAGCTGAAGTTGATGAAGGAGTTGTTGCTAAAGGTGATTGTGTTGAAAGCATCATAGCTGGGGTTAAGGCTAAAAGTATGTCTTTAGCTGACAATAGAGTAGTATGTGATGTTAAGGAAACTCTCTGTGATGCAGAGATTTATGAAGTCAAATTTGATGACAATTATGTATCCCATGATGAGTGGTTCAATATGATGCATGAAGAGCATCTTATTGATGAGTTGTTGTTTGGGGTGAGAAGAGTTGCCTACCTCCATACACAAATCAAATGCAGGACAACATGTTTGTAGCAACAGAATTGACGAAAGAGGTTGAAGACATGAATCAATCAACTATGTCAACAAAGAAAAATGAAGGAAGCATAACTCTTTTCAAAGAGAACAATGACAAAAATCAATATGGTTTTTTTTAATGAATCTAACATTGCTTTTGAGTGTGCAGATATTGACAATCAGGGAGAAGCAACAAAACCTGAAGAAATTGCAAGCATTAAGGACAAGTATAAGTCCCAAGAACGTGAAGCAATGTTGAATACAACGAATGTTAACCTGCAATCAAGAAAGGAGAAGCTCAATCACTATATTATGACAAGAAAGGTGAAGATGAAACTGCATCAACAAATGAACAAGCATGGACCCTTTAGCAAGAAGTAAAAAATGAAATGTTTTGTTGTAAGCCTAGCTGAGACTTAGACCAGCAGGCAAGTTAAATTTTAGGTCATCGTGATTAAGGGGAGGTGTTAGAACATTAATCATGACTACGGACTACGGCAAATGGCGCTGCCCACTGTTCCCACCTCATGTAATTTAATGTGAGTCGACGAGAGTCGCTAAGACATCATTTCAAGATGGTGGAGATCGGCGGAGAACATTATTGATTCTCCTTCAGATGTATCTATAGATAATTATGTTTAGTAATGAAATATCAAGCTCATTTCTACGAGTCTTCAGTCTTTGATAACATGATCTACAGGTGTCATGTCACTCTCATCATCATATGTTGGTTTAATCAGAGACGTGATAGGTTTCTTAAGAAAGCCTCTGGTAGGTTTAGGTGTGCAAAATGCATGACCAAAAGGATGAGCCATGATAAACACAATAAAATTTCTCACAGATAGAAATTTGTGGCCCTCCTAGCGTCAAAAATGTTGATGCTTGGAAATGTCATCACTCATCACGTGAGGAATGGCTCGGGCAGAGTCCCAATTAGACTCTTTTCATTGTGATGGCAATCGCGACTGGTTCAAATGGGTTTCCAGTTACTTGTGTCCTAGTACTAGCCTAAAGTTAATTTAGTATGTACAATACACACCAGAATAACCTTCAGTTTGTTTGTCAGTGATGGTTATTAAGATTAATAAACTAAAGGGAAAAAGGAGTCATCTGTATGATATCGTTTAGGTGAGATGACCCTTCATGATTTGACTGACATTAGGTCTCAGTCTAGCCACTGTGAAACTTGCTTCTACGCAAGGATACTAAAAAAATTCAAATTCAACTAGCTTTATGATGTAAAAGAACTTAAAAGGAAACTTATTTTGACTAAGCACAGGATAGACTCATCCCTAGTCAAGAGCTAAAGTGTTCTAACTAGAGGTGAATAATTGAGTTTGGTCTTAGGGTGAAGGTTCACTCGCATATCCCAAAGTAATTTGAGGATCTAAAAATGTATTTAATACAAATGCAAATGAAGTGATCTAAAGATAGAAGAAAAATGAAGTGGGATTTTTTACTGAACAAAAGAAGGATAGCCTTACTTTTAATCAAGGGATTAAAGATGAAATAAGGGGAGAGGATCGTGATAGAACCTAAGATTAGGATTCGTTTGTAAATCCTCAAAATGATTTGGAGATTTCAAATGATTTACGTGCTTATGCAATGAAATGATCTTAGTAAAGGATCTAGATTTGAGGATAGAGAAGATTGCGCAACATCTCTGCATTCCCCCAACAACAGGGAGAACATCAGAGGACCCAAAAACATCCATCTAAATTGCAGGCTCAGATTCAAACACCTCAGCCAGATTGTTATATAGTTATGGTTTTTGATCTCCTATTTTTAGTTACTTTTGTACAAAACTAGTTAGATTAGTGTCTCAATTTCAATATGGTTATTTTTGCCTCTTTTAGTTCTTTGTTGTCCCTTTCTTCTTCAAGGAGAGTTTATTTGTGACTATGATCCAACCTCCCCTGTAAAAAAACCGACTTAACTTTTGTAATCCTGTTTATAAAATCCAATTTTTATAGAATAATATAATTCACGAGAAAGAAAATTAGTTTTGAAAAAATAATTTAAAAATAATATATTTAAAAAATTATTTAAAGAAAACTGACCTAAAACCTTCTTTTTAATAACAATATTATTGATAATTTTAATAATATAATTTTTTTAGTTTTGATTATCATATATAATATATCACGGATGATTTTTATTAATTATTATCGTATTAGTAGCCCATTATAATATATATAATTTTAGTTCAATATGACCATTGTAATGTATATTTTCCGTTGGCACTTTTAATGTCATATTTTGGTAAATCAATTTTGAATCATGTTACATATGAAACCTAAATATTTTTTATTTTTTTTTTATTTTTTAAACATTAAGAGTCATACTATTAATTTACATATCCAACAATTGGTAGTTATAATATATATAATATTAATATATATTAAAGAACTTTCATTTTATTTTGTAATTATATTAAATGTTTTAATATTATTATTATTTTTTTAAACATTATTTTTTATATTAAATTTTGAATTTGGTATTATATAATGATAATATTATAAAGATTAATAATTAATAAAGTATTATATTTATATTTAGATTTATATTTTAATATATATATATATAATTATATATTTACTGGGGATGTTAGAGTGGGCGGGGTGCTTCTAAATTTTGAAGAAAAGTCTGAAATAAAGTTTGATTGGGGCTTTGTGAAAGTCATGAACAATCAAGCCGAAGCACTCTCTCTCGCAAGGCTTGAAGATCAGCGTCACCAAGGGCATCAAGAATCTGATTATTGTCGAGGATTCAATGGTGGTTATCCAAAAATGTATGACCCTTTCCAGAAATGAAAACCTTATTGCTTCTGAGACCTCTCCATTATACATAAGGATAATGTATCTCCTTAGAAAATTTGAAAATTTGAAAATATACCATTTTAAAAGAGCTAATAATCAAGTGGCAGATGTACAAACCAATATTGGAGTGGAACTAGAGCAAGGATCCTTGCTTATAAACCAACATAGTGATATATGTCATATCCCTTAATATTTCATATATCATAATCCTTTTTGGATTACAACTGGCACTTAGTGATTAATATGAAAATACAGGAAATTAAGAACAACACCATACCGAAGATAAGATGGAGAGTTTTGGGAGAAGGAAACCTTGGCTATAATTTAAAGCACAAGTGGGGGTGTGGTAGAAAGGTGGCCATGACACACGACAAGTGGGCTCTCGTCCCTTGGTAATTCATTTGGTTAATAAATAAGAGACCATGTGAGTGTAGGTTTTGTACCATTGCAGTTCGAATTAAGTGGAAACCGACGGTGATGGAGAGGGAGGAAAGAAGCTTAGCAATGTTGCAGAATCGAAATGCATTTACGTGTGATAAGATGTGAAGGAATGTTGAAAAGAGTTAGGCGCTTATTTATAGTTGCTGGTTAAAGTAGATCAACCATCAGATTTCTCTGGTACATGGGAGAATAACAAGGAAAATGGATTCTGCGAGTAATGGTAGCGAGAATGATGTTGAGGAGTATGGGCACAACGGGAGCCTTGGGGAAATTGTTGACAACTCGTATAAGCAGGTTGTTAAAGAGATAGTCAAAGAGATCACTGATAATATGGTTGTTGTGTTTTCTCAATTATCTAGCCTCGGGAAAGACATGGAGGTGCTCCAAAAAATAATGGAACAACTGAATATTGGTGTGTTGAACCTGAGACACATAAGGTGGAGAACATCAAATTGCAAGTGGAAACAACCACTGTGGGCATTCTAAAGGAGGGCTTTGGAATCTGTGATGGCATTGCTCCCTTAGCAGAGGGAAGTGCTAGCACTGTAAATTGTGAACTAGACCCTGGTGCTGGTTCAAGTGTGGAACCAGGTATGCATATTGAAGAGGCACAAGAAGAACTCGAGCCTAGAAGTCGCAAGTAGCAAATGCTTTTTATATACATAATCTTATGTTTTGGCGAATAGTAGAATACAATGGAGTTTTTTTGGAAGATATATAGTCTGAAAGAAGTTAAGAGTATATATATAAATAAGATAAGTAGCAATAAAGTCTCTTTGCTTGTTTATCTGCACAATTCTGAAACTAAGTTCTCTATGACTGTAAAGGACCTGGCTAGTTTCTAGTTTTATTAATGAAAATTACCACCCATTCCATTGAAATATCTATATCTATATCTATAATATATATTATATATAACAAAAAAAACTATTGATGATTATAAGAGATAATAACTCCATGATAATATGTATATATATTAATTTTTGTTGAATTAATTTAGTTTTTTCCATATAAGAGGAAAATTTATCTTACAATAATTCATACTTATAAAGATTAGTTGTATTATATATAAAATTTATAAAATATTATTTTTACTTTATTTTTAATTATGTTATATATTGATTTATATTAAAACAAATAGAATCAAACTCTTAATAAAAATTAGAATGAAGTTAAGGAATTAGAATCATCATATTGTGCTAACCATGGATGGATTAATTAAATGGATGGATTAATTAAATTAGCTAACAATTAGCTTTACTCATTGGATATTGAACAAAGGAAAATACAAAATTAAATCATATTTATTCTTGAATTACATCTGTTTATATCAAATTAAAATCAACTTAATTATTTGTAACCAAGATAGTATTTGATTTTTGTTTTGTTTTGTTTTGTTGTTTTAATTTTTAATTTTTATTATTATTTAAGATTATATATTTTAAAAAATATATAATTTTATTGGAAGTATTTTACATGATAATTATAAAAAATATTGATTTATTTTTGGATAATATTTAGATAGAAATTGAATTTTGGTTTAAAGTAAAAGTTAATTAGTTTTTTTTAAATAAGAAAATCAATTAACAACTTAAATTCAAAAACATTAGATAGGTATGAAATTTATTTAAACTAATTAAAAAAAACAACATTTTCAGAAATAACTACTAAATTATGTAACCACTAAATTGCTTAAAAATAAAATAAATTAGGTAAAAATAAAAAACATATACTAAACTTATTTTCTTATAAACAAATTATCTTTACTGTGGTTTTTTTAGACTTTTTGGTGCTGGAATTAGTTAGAAAAAATTGAGGTGAAATCTTGATTTGTCTTATTTAAAGAGGTTTTTGACTGTATATATAGATTTAGCACCATGAAAAACCCCTAAAGTACTTGATTGTGTAGAGGTTACCCATCAAACTTGTGGTTCCTCTAAATTTCTAAATTAAACTAGAAAAACTTTCAAAAATATCTTACTAAAAACAATTCCCTCCTATAAATAATTTTATTTAAATAATAATTAATATAACTCCAATTTAACTAATCATGCTTATTCACATTAGGGATGATTAGGTATAACCATCCTCACTTGGTTGGCCATTATATTATAGGAAAACAAAAATATAAAGACTCCTTTTATTATAAATATAAAAATATATTCTCAAAATTCATGCAAAAGCCAAAGTGTCACAATCGGAGGGTAAATATATTATTTTTACTGCTCGGAAAAAACAGAATTTTATCGCAAAGCGGTGGGTGTGGTGGGATGGAGTGTCGCAGTCAAAATCTTCTTCCACCAGAAATCACGGGATACGGTAACAGGTGATAAGGATGAGTTGTCATGTGGATAAAGCTTTCGCGACTGGACGTTTGAAAGACGCACGTAATCTGTTCGGCTGTCACGTTGCTGTCGGAAAGCCACGTCGTCATCCGTTATCTCCTTACCGTACACAGACCACTCTTCCATCCGCGGATAGAATTTGACGGCCACTCACAGCTGTACCGTCACAAATCTTTTGTGAAGTGTTGAATACGTTTGTTAGATTGGTTTTAACCGTCAAATATCCTTTCTGAAGATATTTTACTAAAGGGTATGCTTTTTTAATTAATAGTAAAATTTATTTTAATTCATTTTTTTAAAGTGGAAGTGAAGATAGTTGTTATATTTTATTATTCACAAATGCAAGGAAGTAGATTTATCATTGTTATTTAATAAAAATTATATAAATTGAAATAATAGGTTGGTTGGTAAAGGTGTATGTTTTAAATTGAAATAATAGGTTGGTTGGTAAAGGTGTATGCTTTCATTTTTTCTAAATGTTTATAGATTTTTAGTCGCTAAATTATTTCTTTAAATTTTAAAAAATAAGTTTTTAGTCGTTTATAAATAGTGTTAGTTTTTACTCTAGGATCAAAATGTTGATATAGCTTATATAGTTATCTGCAGAAAAGTCAAAACCACCTAAGGCTCAATTGAGGGTGGCATAAAGAGACAAGGGCCTGGTTAAACTATTGGGAGATCAACGAAATAAATAACATTAAAGATATTGTTACTTCTAAGTTTAAAGAAAAAATGTGGTGTGAGAAAGATTTAGCGGCTAAAAGAAAATTAAGTTATTATAAGAAGGTCATCAACCCCACCCTAGAAGATCAAAAGTATCTCTCTATTTTAACCAGCTCAAAGAAGAAAATTAATATAGCAAAGATTAGAATGAATTCTCATGAGCTCCATAGTGAAACATGTCATTGGGAAGTTCCTAAAATGCCTTGGATGGAAATGATCTGCCATATATCTGATAATAGGAACATCGAGGATGAAAACCACTTCCTCTTAGAGTGCCCTGCGTACAACCACATTAGATTCTAGTTTCACAATCTTTGTTACAATACTGACATTCCTAGCCTTTTACAATGTCAAAATTATAGTGAGCTCGGGAGGCTTCTCTCCAAGCTCTTTGAGCATAAGAATAAAATCTTAAATCAAAATAAATAATTTGTTTTTTTTAGGTCCGATAGACCAATGTTTAATCTCAGTGGACGTTAACCACCATCATCATCATCATAAAAACTGAATTTTTTAAATTATACACAAAAAAATATTTAGAAATATTTGATCTCTTTAATAAATCTAAAATTAAAATAAATTTATAATATTTTGATTCTCAATTTTATAAATTTAAAATTTAAAAGAAAACTATATTAATTATTATATAATTTAAAATTAAAATAAATCTATATTATATAATGCTATTTCCATACCAAAAATTAAAATAAATTTATATTAATAATATTATTTATATAAATAATGTAAATGGCTTAACATTCATCCTAATTTTTTATTTATAATTAATTATAAAAATTAACACCTAAATTTAATTGTGCATGTGACGATATGCTTCCACAGTCGTTTTCTCGCGCCATTGGCGACTGGTTATTCCAGTCAAAGCTCCTACGTAGTTGGATGCTTGCACATACAGTCACCTGCACTTATAGATTTTTGGATTATTCTTCGTAATTGATTTTTAAAAAATAGGATGCCAGCTAAGTAACCTTGGCTCATATTCTATAACGTGCATAGTTGGATTATTTTATTATTTAAATACAGTAAAATTAAGAAATTTATAATTTTTTAAATATATATTTTTTTAAGTAATTTAGTTATAAAATAAAATAAATATATGTTTTAGGTTTAGGTTAGTATTTATAAGGAATTTGAAATAATCATTTTTTATTAAGAATGTTTAAAAATATATTTATTTACATTAATTTAAAATAATATTAATATAATTTTATTATAAATATAATAAATTAAAAAATAATATTTATATTTTCTTTAATAAAATATTTATCAATTAAGATGTTTTTTAAATTAAATTATAATTAATTTCACTAATAGTTTTATTGATTTTTTTTTAGCAAATTTTGTGGCAAAGTTATCCTTAACCACCATATTCAATTATATTTAATGATATACAATTGTGAATAACATAAAAGAGCAAATCTTAATAGAATAGTAGCTCATTAATGAAGGAGGTAATGAGGCCAACTAATTATAGATTGAGGAATGGAGGGGGTGATTAAGATTGTTTTGAAGATAACTTGATTCAAATAAAGAAGGTTGAATAAATTTATCTTTTTTATTATATTTTTTTAGAGTAAAAATTTGGTGATTACTTAAAGGTAAGAGTGAGATTATTAGTACCATGCTAATGCTATATTATATGCTCACTTAAAAATATCACATATATTAGTTTTTCCACACATTTAACATGCCACTTTATGAAATTTGATTTAAGCATAAGCATAATAACTATTCTTCCCAAATACTAAACCTAGCAAGATTATTAGCATGATTATTTTTTTTTGTAAACTGCGGAGGGACTACTTCTTCTATTTCATCAGGTCAAAATCATTACAAAAATGTGATGACCTCAACCAGCCCAATGGGAAACCAGGTATTTTGGCCATCTTAAGTCTTTTAATGCCATCCAAAAATAAAACACCCTAAGTCTATTTTCCCAGGCTATATGCACAATACATTCAAAGAGACTACCTATTGTCCATATCTTCCTACTATAGTCCATATTACAAAATTTGATAGACAAGTTACTTTCTACAGACTTCATATAAAACCAAAAAAAAGGGGAAAACAACAAGACTATGCCTCCTTGCCTGTTTGCTCGTCCACATCCTTCCCGAGATTCTTTAGCTGCTGTTGTATTTCATCCATTCTTCTGTCCGACATGAGAAGGGTAATCTGAATTTTCTTCAGCTCCTTCTTGAGAGTGGGAATCCCCTGAGAGAGCTCTGCCATCTCCATTGCTACTTGCTCCATGGCTTTGGCAAGTAATCTCTTCATGACCCAATACACATGCAGAGATTGTTTGTATAGGGTCATGCTGCCTCTTGTGTGGCCCAGGTCCGGAAGAAGGTAGACCCAGTCCTCCATTTCTAGATCAGATTGGTCCTGCATGGCCTCCTCTTCTATATGAAGTATAATTCTCCTGACTCCTTTGTTGGTGTTTTGGTAGTAGGCCTGCTGATCCAGATTTAAACAGGAATGCAATAAAATACAGGGATAACCATATACACAAAGATGCAACGGAAATAATACTTCATTTCATTAATGGAAAATACTGAAATATGCTTACAACCGAAAATAGAAATAAACCAGCTAGGGCGATGGTAGCTTATCTCTGAGAAGAGATGTGTGGCTACATGCCTCTGAACTGTGTTACAATGAGGCTCGAAGGCCTTAGCGGAGCATGTGGACAAGACGAGCCATCACGTCTGTATTGAGGAGGCCAAAGTTATTGCCAAGGTGGCGCATTTCCATCATCGGAAGTTAAGGGAAGCGTTAGAAATTGAAAAGAGGCCTATTAATCTCAACAGAGATGATGGCTGGAAGGTTAGCAGGTGCTGGATCCCAGCCCTGTCTTCTTAGTGTGTCTTCCCCCCCTTTGTTCTTTATCTGGCTTAGTTCCCTTAGGGTCCTTCCGATTCTTCCTCTTGTGCCTTTGATCTAGGGTTTCCTTCAGCTCTTGTCCTCTTCTCATCTTGTGTTCTTGTTGGGTTCGTTTTGTAGAATCCTGTATATCTTTGGGCCTAGATATCAGGTCAAGTCTTTTTTCTTTTCTTTTTGTTGTTGGCGATTTAGGTCTTTAAGATTTTCTCTCTTCTTCTTTATGTCATAGATATTCATATAGGATTTATAATTATAAGATTAATTTAAATAATTCATTGTTTTAATTTCCTATAAACTATGTATTGGTCATATGTTTTACCTAATTTATCTTTTTACATAGAATTAACTATGAATTAATACTAATAATATAACAATAATATAAAATATAACCTTAAAACAAATAACAATTCAATAATTAATTAGCATTCTTTTTATTAAATAATAAATTATTGAACTAATTTTCAAATTATAAACATATTTTTATAACTAAGATAGATTCTCTTAGTATTAGTAACATTTATATTACCATATATATTAAGTAATATTATTATATATAACCCCATCCTAATATTTTTATTTTTATAAATTCGATTATATATATAATATATATATATATATATATATATATAAATAATATAATTTAAAAATAATCATTAAATCTGAATTTTAAAACTAACCTGTATTTGATCATTCTTACTAATTTGGTTTTTTCCCATTTAAAATTAATACATATAATATTAATAATTACTTATATATAAAGAATTATTATAAAATATTTTAATATAAATATATCAATTTAAATTAATCAATAAATTAATTTCAAAACTAACCTTGAATTGATATTCTTACCTAATTTAGATTTTTCCCATAAAATTAATTTAAATTAATACATATAATATTAATAATAATTTATAGATAGCATTATTAGTTTAAATAGGTTATAAAAATTAATTTTTAATTTTCCATACATTTATATAACTTGGACCTAATTTTAACTTAGTACCATAAAATAAATTATAATAATATTAATTTACAAATCTTGATATTATATTAAATTAAGTTTGACTTAGGTCTATTAGTAAAATTAGCCGTTAGGTTAGCCATTAAATTAGCCGTTGGAATCTTTGCTCGGACTATTTATCTTGCTAGGCTGGATCTGTTGCTTCAACTTGTCCTGACGATGAACCACACTGGTTGGTTCGAAACGCGTCGACAAAGGTCTTTATCATGTGATTTACGCTGAAGCTCTTCTTATAAGTATTTACCATTTTGCTCTCATAAAAATTGTGGTCATCCATCAGCTTGGCTTATAGGGCATCACTTGGGAGGACTTCATCTCTCGTGGGTTTTTCAGAGCTCCTTAGGGACCTTCAAAGCATTTGCATGATACAGGTGGACCTTCTATCAACATCAGGGTCATGAGACACAAGACACTAGTGTGCCAGTGTTTATCACTTATTAGAAGGGCACTAGGTAGTTATTCACAGTAGCAAAGAGATTATTATCTCCACCCGGAGTGGAAGGGGTCTCGCTTCCATCATCAATACCACAGGTTCAGGACAAAGGCAAGAGGCCATTACAGTATGAGGGGCCTTCAGGTAAGCGAGACTTTATTCTCATCGAGGATGATGATACAGATGTGGTCCCACAAAGCACAAATCTCAAAGAAATCATCCAAGAGCAGTAGACGGACACCAAGGCCTTGTCCCTCAACTTAGAGAGGGCTAAGTGGATTATAAAGTACTTGGAGCAAAGGAATAAGCAGCTTGAAGATCAGCAAGTGATTATGGATTTTTGAAACATTCAGGTGAATCGCCAAGCTGCCCAAAGGAGGAGGGTGGAGTTCACTTCACTCGAGTAAGAGATCCATGCTGATCGGGAGTCTTGGCTCGAAAGAGTCAATATCCACTTAGAGAGATTGTTGGGGAAGGCCAACAAGGAGAAAGACTTGTTGAGACACATGGCTTTTCATTACATGGTAAGGAACAAAGTTTGCAAGGCGAAAATTAGGTGTTTAAAGGCAAAATTGAAGAGAGCATCAAAGAGGAGAAAGGAGCATGATCGCCTTTCGATATTGGTTGAGGCCTCCTTGGCCCAACATAGCTCTTGATAGAGAAGGCTCAGCCCAAATTTCAAAAAATTTGGGGCATTTTTGCATTTTGGAAAATTTTAGCACAAAAAACAGGAATTTTTGCCCTATGGCCACGCCACGTGGCGCTCACTTTCGCTAGGAGCCTCCAAAACACAAAAACTCAGCATTTTTGGATTTGGCATGGAAAAATATCCCTGTCTACCCATGGCCAAGAAATTTGGACAGGTTTTGAGCCCTCCAAAAGATTAAAAACACTCAAAAAATGACCTTACTGCCCCTATTTTGACACACAGGAAGTAGTCTTGGGAGATTTAATTTTTGACAAGGCAAAATCAAGGCCAAATTGAACAATTCCACTTGAGTTGGAAGGTAGATAGGTAGACCTTTCCATAAAGCATATTTGGAGATAATTTGGACACATGGAAGGCCTCCAAAATTGGGTCCAAATAGGCGCTACGCATAGAGAATTAGGCGCGGCGCATAGAGGAAATTTTGCCAGTTTGACCAAGTATTGCTCTGTTTTTCACCCATTTTTTTCCAGTTTGACTTTTTCACTTTCTTAATGTCAAAATTGTGACGTAATTTAATGTACATTGATGGATCATGATGTAAATATGTCAAATTATCACTTGGTAAGGTAGATTCATCAGTTAAAAAAGTTGTTTGAAACTGAATGAATCAGTTCCGTTGTTTCTAGAGGCATGTTGTTTCATTGCCTGATTTCTAGTTCCTAGTTTAGAATCAGTTGGATCAGCTCCTAAACATGTGAGCTCGACCCCTAGAGGCTATGATGAGCTATGCTTTGTCTATATTATGTGTTTTTTCATTCATTATCATGGTTGGACTCTTGAGAAAGTAAGGAGCTTCATTGTACACTCATATCACTATTTTGGCTAAGGAATTGAGACCAGGGTTTGCAGTACACTTTGGGATCCCAGTGGCATTTGTTTTGGGACAGTTTTTTTTTATGCCTTTGTGAATTTATTGATGTGTTATGTATATCATTTCTCTCTTATTTCTTCTCAGCTAAATAAAACAAGAGTGTTAGTAGAATACATTGGAATTGTAGTGCTCTACTTGAAGTTTGCTTTAGTTTCTTAATGTTTTCAACTGTTTGGAGAGGATCCATGGCTTCTCTTGCCCTCTTCAACTCCTCCTCTGTCTGATCCATTCCTTTCACTTGATTTATAGTGCCAAATATAGTTTCCTGCCTTGCCCCATTTATATCCCTACAAGACTGAGCCTCATTCCCTGCACCCAACATTTGCCTTTCCCTTAGAGCCCACAAAATCATCATTTTATTCAATCAAACTCTTTACACCTATACTGAGCCTAAGATCAGTAACAAATTAGTCATCTCAAGCCCTTAGTGATCGTAATTTGCTGAGCTTGATCTAGAGAGAGCCCTCTCCTGACCTAGTAGGGCTAGCTACCAGGCCAAGCATGGTTTGATGTTGGCCCTAGATCCTACCTTTTCAGCCTAAGGTAAATCTAGGCACTCACAGGGTCTACCTCCATTCCTTCTATGAGTGGAAATTCTCAAGCCAATGCTTTTAGTTTTTGGTTCTTCCCTTTTGGCACCCATTCATAGGGTATTCCATTAGTTCCATTCAGTGCCTCCACATCCATGATGGGTGGGTCAGCTTCATTTTAGGGTTTTCCTTTTGGAAGTGGTCATATACCACATTCCAACCTAATGATAGGATCTATGCCTTTCCCTTCTACAAGACAAAGTAAAAATCCCTTTAAAGGTTGGACTAACCCTGTGGTTAGTTGCATGGGAATTGGGAATCTGTTTTTTGGCCAAGGGAATAGGACGTACACCACAGTTAGCTCGTTTCGAAGTATTCCTCCCTTAGCTTCTACTTGGAATCCTTATCTAGGGTTATCCATTCCTTATAATCCTTTAGGAGGGAACTTCACCGGTTATGGAGGTCTTTTGGCCGGAGTTGGTCAAACTCCAAGTTTTGCTAGATCATAAGGTTTTCCTTTTGGTTTAGCTAGTTTTACTGGTTACTTCAAGTAGCCTAGTGCCTTCCAAAATCTAGGCCAATGTTTTCAGAACTTTGGGAGCTCTGCCCAGTCTGGGTGAAATCCCCAAGGTCCTCCTAGGCTTCCTTTTCTGGCAAAATTGAACTTTCCAGATCTCACAAAATTGACAAACGATCCAATCAAATACAATCTAGCCTGGCCTCTAGTCCCAACCAAGCTCCCTTTAGACATTCTTAAGTTCAAGGGAAAGGGCAGTAAAGACCTAGGCGACGATGTAACAACATTCCATTTCTGGTGCTCATCAAACTCCCTTATCGATGACTCGATTAGGTTGAGACTTTTTCAATGCACCTTGACTAGTAATGCAGCCAAGTGGTATATAGAGTTGCCAGGGGGCAGCTTTACATATTTCGCTGATTTGGCTAAAATTTTCCTAAATCATTTCCAGTTTCTCATCCGTTATGATGCCGGAAATGACCTTCTGGCCAATTTTCGTCAAGACACGACAACTCACATTTCTGATCATATTCAGGAATGGAGAGAGAGAAAGAGGCTAATTAAAGCTAAAATTCCCCCAGAATACCGTCTCGAATGGTTTTTGAAATCTTTACAACATGAAATCTCAAAGGATGTCTCCCTGTCTGGAGTCTACTCTAAGGAGCAAGTTATTTTTAGGGCCCAGCAGTTAGAATTGATTTACTCTCAGTCTGGGATTCTACAAAAAATCTTTCCAGATTCTCCTTAGACTAAGGTTGATATAGCCAAGTTGAAGCCAAGTCTGTATGCGGATGGTATCATTGGATCTCTAGACACAAATGTAGTGAACATGTTGAGCCAATTGTAGCAGTTGCCTTTACAAACTGCTACGAACAACCAAGTCACATCATATAACCCTTCAGTTAATGTCATCCAATCTTCCAACCCGAAAGGAAATCAAAATTCCAACGGGAAAAAAGAAAAGATGAGGTAAGAAAAAGAGTCAAGATGGGAAGACTAATGCAAATAAACCTGGCAATAACGTTGGTGGTGGTGGAAATGGGTTTAGAAAGAAAGTCAAGTTTCCATGCAAGTTATGCAGTGGAGACCATTTAACTCATCTCTGCCCAAATATTCAAGACGCTCAGCACTTGTTAGGGCAGCAAGAGACTTCTAACTCTCAAGCTGTCTTAACTAGCCCTTTTCCCCAAGGGCAGCAACTACTTATTAGTGCAAGTTCAAATCTTGGTACCTCTGTAGGGGGCAACCAAGAAGGGGAGGAATCATCAAATGTTTTCATGATGGATTCTAATGTCCATGTGGCCACTCGGTCAAGTGATTACAGTGGAGCTGAAACTTCCAAGGACAAAACTGCTCCCGGAAATACCGACCTTCATATTGAGCGACCCCCTGTTGAGACTATACCACAGATACCGAAAGGTTCCACTAAATGCACGACTATCAATCCTAATGCTAGGTCCACCCAGAATTACTCCATTATTAAGGATTTGACTCAGAGTCCATGCACCATGTCCGCTTTAGAGGTTCTCTAGTTGCGTCGAGCTTAACGAAGTACTTTTCTTTCGGCGATAGGGGCAGTTGATCCAAATAGCTCTTTATTGCTCACTTTCGACATGCTTAATGTCAAAGAGCGACTCCCTCATCACATGGCTTTTCAAATAAAGTCTACATACCAGAAAATTAACATTTTTCGTACCATTATTGATGAAGGAGCTTCCATGTGCGTCATGTCGATGTCATGCTGGAAGGCCATTGGATTGCCTTCGGCTGTTCCTTCACCTACCCTCCTGACTGCATTTGATGGACATTCTCATAGGCCGCATGGGATTATCTCGTCCTTTCCCATATGTGTTGGGGTGAAGGTCATCAATATTGAAGTAGAAGTCATTGATGCTAACCTAGATTACGATCTCCTCTTAGGAAGGAATTGGGTATATGAAATGGATGACGTTGTTTCAACTCTGTTTTGTTTCATTTTCTTTCCTCATGAGGGGAAAATCATTAAGGTTAATCAATTGGATTATTCTCTAGCTGATCCTAGGGAAACATCAGATTCTACTGTTCCTTTAGTGGATAACCCTCGTCCACCTACTAAGAATCTAGGAGTTGGGATGTATTCTTCATTGATGGGTACCTTTGATTTTCCCTCTCCTATCGCTAGAATCAATGTCATTTCATCATCGAAGGAGTCTTCACCATGGAAAATTTTAGGGGCGAATGTTCGCCCTTTGGCGAAATTAAGGGGTTTTAAATTTTTAGTGGGCGAATATTTATTTTGTATCATAGTACATTTTTACAAATCACCTCAAATAGCCCACCTTATTTTAAGGGAGAGGGTAAAAAAGGTAAATTTAGCCCTTGAAATTAGGAGTTACAACCTTCCATTCGCCCATTTTCAAGAATAGGTTTTATTTAAGTGAATCCTATGGGTCAAATACCATATTATAAAAGAGGTATGGTAAATTAATAAAATTAATAAAAATATAAATAAATGAGAGGTATGGTAAATAAATAAAGCATTTTTTATATTTACTCCATAAGTCACCTTATATACATGCAAGGTTGTAAACAAATAAAAATATAAGTAAAGTGAAGGTATGGCAAATAAATAAAACGTCTTTTTATACTTACTCAAAAGGTATGGTAAATAAATAAAAATATAAATAAACTAGACGCATGTTAAATAAATAAACCTCTTTTTATAGTTAGTCCATAACCTTCATTCTATTTATGAAGGCTCAAGAAAGAGGTTTTATTTAAGTGAATCCTATGTGCCAAATACCATATTTGTGAAAGAAGTATGGTAAATTAATAAAAATATAAATAAGCGAGAGGTATGGTAAAGAAATAAATTTTTTTTTTATATTTACTCCATAAGTCACCTTGTATTTATGAATGATATGGTAAATTAATAAAAATATAAATAAACGAGAGTTATGGTAAACATTGTTTTTTTTTTTTTAATACCATGCAAAAAAACATTATTAACCCTAATATTAGTATTAATAAAAATAAAAATGGCACATGGTATTGACCCATGGTATTCATCAAAATGGCACATGGTATTGACCCATGGTATTCACTTGGAATGTAGCCTATTTAAATGGGGGAATTAAACCAGAATAGATACATCTTTACTTTGGATCTACTAACCCCCGAGAGGTATCAAATATCATGATATGCAAACTAGCATCGAGTGAAAAAATATTTGATCCGATCAAGAGTAAAAATGGATGTTGTAATTTAATGTATGTTAAACATTTTAGCTTGGTTAAAATAAAAATAAAATAAAAATCAACTGTTAATTTTATTAATTTTCTATAAATTAATAATAGTAATTTTGAAGCTCCAGGTTTATGATAACCCATGGTATTCATGTGAGCATAGACTATTTAAAGGGGAAATTATATCTTAGATCCATCTTAATTCTGGGTCTACCAAGTGCTCAGAGGGATAAATAGATTTCATCCCCCTAAGAGTGGTAGATGTGGAGTTAAGATGGATATAGGTTGGTTTTTATGATAATGAAGATATTAAATAGACTTAGGAAATTATATTGTAAAAACATCTTAATGTGAATGGTTAAAGCATAGACATTGGACAAGCATATTTGTATACTTCTGTTTTAAAATGAAACAAATTCAGGGCTAAAAGGAATGGATTGATTGCACTAGTCATCCTTCTATAACTTTACAGCATATGCTGGAGTAAACAGATTGTAATTTGGGTAATTTTTCTAATTGCAAACGGGAACATACTTGTGTATTGGAAGGGTGGTTACGAGGTCCCTAGAAGTGGAGTAAATAGATTGTAATTTGGGTAATTTTTCTATTTGCAAACAAGAACATACTTGTGTATTGGTAGGGTGGTTATGAGATCCCTAGAAGTGATGAATTTGAATTTTTCTTGGTTTTATATATAGTATTAGGTTTTTTCTCATGCTTTCTGTGAATGGCACGGGTGAATTTTATCTTACACCCACTAGATTATCGATATGTAATTTCAGTATTTTTGATTTCAAAAGATATTTTAAAGAAATGCAATGATTTCATTTGTGTATTCAATAAACACAAGATTTTATAATTGAGTAAAATATTCGCCATGCCTGGTGAGAGATTCGCCAAAAAATTATATATACATATCATATTATTGATAAAATCGCCTTCCATTTTTCCTATATACCATGGAGATTCGCCCATTTATTATACATGTAAATTTAGGGGGGGTTCTTAAAATTTTCCCTGGATGCCCCCTAAAGCATGAAGGCAGAACAGGGAATAATGGATGAGATGTTTTGTGAGCTTTTGCAAGGATGAGGAAAAACACTATCAAGAGACCTACAAATCAAGGATGCAAATACATATACATATCTAATATCAAAACATGAGTCCACGATATGGATGTAGCCATTTGGATAATAAGTACTATATGAAAGGATCCATGGCATGGGCATAGCCATCCAAATGAGAAGGATCATCTGTAAATCTAAGATCTAAGGTATAAGGATCATCATAAATGTAAAGTCCCATGGTATGGTCACAACATTTGTATAGCATAAACGTGTATACAATCATGAATAACATATAACTCCATGCAAATTGAGTAATATCAAACAAGACTCAGGGTCTTGCGCTCCATCCCAACCTGATCAAAGTACGAATTCTAACATGCAAATGAATGTGTCAAAGTCGAACATGCTAGAAAACTATCTGATTACCTACCAATGATGTGGATCGTTAACGGGTATGATAGAAACCACCAATAATGGAAATGGCTCTCAAGGTATGATAGTACAATCTGTGAATGTGATAATGAAGCTGAAGTCGAACACTCATGGAATCACCTGATCGAAGGCCAATGATAAAAACTTGTCTTCGGATGTGAATAACTTGCCATTAAGGCGTGCAAGCTCTAAGGTACTGAAAGGGAGTTTCTAAGTCATATTCCTAGATAATGAGCTGAGGTCAACAAGAAGCTACTCGTCAAAGGAGGGCAATGATGAGTCCCCCATCATCGACATGAAACAAGGAATAAAGTGGAATGAAATGAATAAGATCCAAGACTGTAATAATGGGTCAAACAATGTATAGGTAAATAGTTGTATATAGGACTTATCTTGAACACTGGTGACACAACTTTGGAGTGTGGCAGCATTTGGCTCAACATAGGACTAAAGGTCATAATGACAAAATGGAATTGTGAAATAAGAGGCAAAATTGGATTACCCAAACCCGGGAGGACAAGTGACAAAACGAGGGTAACCCAAACCCGACACGAAAGTAGAAGAGTGTCATGTTCATGAGCGATATGCTGCCTATACAAAGGATGTTTCATTTTCATTTTCCTCCCACTATTTCTACAGACAGCCCCATTTTTTTTTATCACAATCTTGAAGGTTATATCATATGCTTGTCATGTAAGTTAATTTGTCGAATGAATCCATCCTAGTAAGTTTCATGAGTCCTAGGAAGGAGAAATTTGGTCTCATCATGTGACGAGTCTTTCGTCATAAAATTTTAACGAGTCCAATGTATGAATAACTCAGTATATTTTTCACATTTAAAGAGTTTGAAAAAGAGAAGAAAAAGAAAACTCCATCATGTCCCTTTTCGTAATTTGTCCCTCGAACCCAGAAAGGTAGAAAACAATATTCGAGAGAACCTCTTGACCATATCGACCAAGTTGTACCTTTTTCGTAAATAGTCAATCTCAGCCCGAAAAAGGCGTAAACATATACTAAGACAATGTCGATTCATTTATTTTAACGAGTTCGAAATGACAAGTACTCGACAATATTTTCATGTTTCGAGAGTCACAAAAGGGCTTAAAGATAACTCTAGGGGGGTTCCTTTTTCGTTTATTTTTTACGAGTCTGAAAAAGAGATAAAACAAAAACTTGTTTGAATCAGTCAATAATAATCACACTTTCACCAGAAAGTACCTTGTAACTGCACAAGGAAATTCACCCATCACTGATATCGAAAAATAATAATAAAATATTGGAAAAATTAAATCAACAGTTATAAATAGCTCATAAGTAAAAATATTTTTACCATTTCACCGAAGTAAATTTTGAGAGTGCATTTGTACCCTATATTGCCCAATTTTCAAACGACCACTGCAGGAGATCCAAGACGTCATTTTGCGAATAGTTTGCAACAGGTAAGAGGTTTGTTTGTACTCTTCCAGCTCATCATATTTTTATGTATTCTTAATGGAATTTTTTATTGCAAAAGGAAGGATTTTAAAATTTTAAAACAGTGGTGATCATTGCGAGTTTCCTCATCAGACCTGTGATGATCACTCCTGAGCCCAAATGCCCTCACGATGACATAGTTATGCTAATAAAACCAGGTCTGATGGGGCCAAGGTGGATTTTTTTGAAGGAAAAAACGTCTTTAAAGAAAAAATTCTTGATTTTGATCTGTGAAAAAGTTTCTAACTTATGTTTAATGATGTTTTGCAGGAGATCATGGTTCTAGAATGGAAAGAAAGAGGCCATGAGGTCGAAGATCATCAGGTAGCCTAGGATCCAGAATGCATCAATGCTTTGAGAAACTGTGGGTTGCTGAAGTTCTTCAAGGCCACAGGATTGAGAGCTCAGATGGAGTTGTTGTATTTGATCAGCTTATGGGATGTTGATTAAGAGCTCTTCATAATTAAATACCAGGAGCTAGTGTTGGTAAAAACATATATTTATTTCATCACTGTGTAGAAATTTCACACCTTTAGAAAAAACCAATATATGCAATGTCCTAAAGCATAATACTTGTTCTACTTCTACAAAACATTAAGCGGAAGCATAATCAAATTCATGAGCAACATCAAGTAGAAACATTCATAACTGATCAAGAGAAATAATCACACATAACACAAGATATATCCAGGGGAAAGCACCAGCATAAAACCACAGCCATGTATTATCAATAAAGTGGAAATCCTCTTCACAATACAAAAAGAATTAGCTCTCAAGATATTCAGTTCTCAATGAACTATGAAGATATGAAGATATGTCCCATGAACCAACCAAGCCTTGTATATAAAGGCTTTACCTATGGTCCAATCCCTATTTCCTTGTGTATTTTGCTTAGGAAATAATAGCAAAATCATATGCAATTAATTCCAAACATACCAAGTTAACCAATGGTCCAACTATGCAATCCTTGAGGATGCTAGTTCCTCAACCATGCAAAAACTACTTACTAGAAATAGTCAAGCATCTAATAGTACATTGTCCCACATCTAATCTCAACTGGGTCTCTGACAGAACTGACATGCAACAGTTATCCATGAGTGAATTCTCAGTTATTTAAAATAATAGTTGTCACATGCATGTAAGCATTAACAAACTATATTTTATTATTTTAACAATTTGCTAAAATATTCTAACTGGACTTGACTAGTTAGAAATAAGTCAATTGATTCTCTCATTATAGAACTCATACTTATTCCCTCAATCAGTGGAGGAAATTAAGGATAAATTCCTCAATTAGCGGGACAACTCATGCGCATGCTCACAAAGACTTCAAATTCGAATTTCCTTAACTAATTAACTCAACTGAATTAATTAATTAATATTTCCAACAACTGTTAAGACCAAAATTAATTTTACTTCCTATAGATAGACTAGGGACTGCTATAAATAGGAAGGGACCCAGAAATGTTATTTTTAGAACTTTCTGTATTTAGAAATTTCACCTCTCACCCAACACGGCCAATGATCTCACTGGCCAAACTACTATTTTTAGACATGCTATTTTTAGCAGGTTTATTTTTAGTACACTCTAAATTTAACATTTCTTATTGCACATTTTTCAACACTCCCTCTCAACAAGAAAGGCTTTCTCTTGAACCCAATCCTATAACTCTGGAATGTTCTGCATGCAACAAATCTACCTGGTCCACTTGCTCCAACAACACTTGGAACAAAAACACTCCTAACTGATCACTCTGTTGGGCTAGAACATACTCTGATGCTGAAGCTCTACCTGCTAATAACAAGTGCTCCCTCTCTGACATCTGCGCTATTGCAACATCTCCATGCATCTCACACCATTGCACACCTCTCTGTGCCACCTAGCAATGTGCAAAACACTTGTGCCTCTCACATTGTTGTAGCCTGCTAGCTATGTGTTGTCCTGGGATTCTCTGCATTGTCGCTCTCTCTACCACTCCATCCATGTCTATCTCTACCCAATTGGTTAGTTCCTACTACCCCACATCAGGGCTCATGTAGCAAGGTCTCATCCAAGAGGTTGGGTACCTCAAGGATCCTGCCCCTCCTCCTTGGGACGATTACTTTATATCGCCCCACCTCCTACCTGGAAGTATGACTGTATGTGATCCCTTAGCCCACCTGGCTCGAAGTTTCCCCCTACTGGAGGTCTTTGCATGAGTAGATGTCTCTACTTGATCTCCACTCAGCTTCCCCTATTGTGACTGCTCCACAACCTCTTGAAGTTGCTGCACCAATCGTGGCTCCTCCACAATTGTCTGAGACTTCTTCTGGCTCTGCATGTTGAGAGGTAATATACCCTCCCTCTCAACCACCAAGTCTCCATCAGTTGCATTGCTACTCAAGGCTTTGCATTCATCTTGAACCTCAAGAGCATACAAGTTCTTGACCCATGAACCAATCTGCTTCACTTGTCTAGTGATGATGTGTATAAGGAAAACCTTTCTCTTACTAAAGAATACATCATAGCCTCTATCTTCCAGCATCGCAATCGACACCAAGTTTCTCTTCAGTCCTGGTACATACTTGACATTGGTCAAGGCAAGGCGAGCTCCATGCTCCTTTTGAAAAATAACCATGCTACACCTGAGACATTATACTTCTCATCATTACCCATTGCTATGAGTATCTAGAGATCTTTCTCCTCGAAAGTACTGAACAAACTCTTATCGTCGGTCATGTGGAAAGAAGCTCCACTATCAAGAAACCAACCACTTCCCACCATGGATGAAACCATTCATGCGAAGCGTGTGAAATCCAACTCAAACTTTGAAGCAAGTGCCTCACCTTCAGATCCTTCCCCGGATCCCTTCTTGGATTTCCTCCGTGGATAATTTGTAGCATAATGGCCCACCTCATGACAATGAAAGCATCGTACCTTTGATTTTTCAACCTTCTTCCCATCATTGGAAGAACTGGATTTGAAAAGAGAAACCTTCTCCTTCCCCTTCTTCACCTTCTCACTAAGGCAAAGTTCTCCTCATCATGCATAGATGAAGAACTGTCTCTGGTGCTCCGTTTGATCTCATCCTGCATCAAATCCGACCATAGTCGTTCCCAATCTGGCAATTTCTCCCTTCCATTCACCCAATCCTGGTAGCTATGCCATCTCTCAGGAAGGCCAAGCAGTGCTAGACTCACCATATCCTCATCTGATGTCACAACCCCTACACTTGCAAGCTCATCCCTACATGTGATGAGCTTGGTCAGATACATAGAGATCGTCTCATCCCTTTCACACTTGATCTTTCGAATTTTGTCCTTCAGTGCCAACTTCCTTTGATCACTGCTATTCTGATATAAATCTTTCAATGTTTTCCATATTTCATGCAGAGACTCCTTCCCATGGAGACTCAAGAAAATGTGATCTCACACTCCCTCCAAGAGAATTCTCCTAGCTCTAGCCACACACTTCCTCCATTCCACCTACTCAGTCTTGTCAGTAGACTTAGGAATTTCTTGATCAATGAAATTCTTAAGGCCATTATCTTCCAAAACTACCTCCATTTGATCCTTCCAAGCTATATAGCTTTAGCTGCCATCAATGGCATACTCAAGCCTCAAACCATAGAATGCCATCAATGAAATAGATGAGATAAGAACTTGAGGTCTATATCCTGAATAATAAACTTTGAATTTATCTTGCTAGTATACTATTCTTGCTTGATCACCTATGCTCTAATATCATGTAGAAATTTCACACCTTTAGAAAAACTGATATATGCAATGTCCTAAAGCATAATACCTGTTCTACTTCTACAAAACATTAAGCGGAAGCATAATCAAATTCATAAGCAACATCAAATAGAAACATGCATAACTGATCAAGAGAAATAATCACACATAACATAAGATATATCCAAGGGAAAGCACCAGCATAAAACCCCAACCATGTATTATCAGTCAAGTTGAAATCCTCTTCACAATACAAAAAGAATTAGCTCTCAAGCTATACAGTTCTCAATGAACTATGAAGATATGAAGATATGTCTCATGAACCAAACAAGCCCTGTATATAAAGGCTTTACCTATGGTCCAATCCCTATTTCCTTGCACAATTTGCTCAGGAAATAATAGCAAAAGCATACGCAACTAATTCCAAACATACCAAGTTAACCAATAGTCCAACTACGCAATCCTTGAGGACACTAGTTCCTCAACCATGCAAAAACTACTTACTAGAAATAGTCAAGCATCTGATAGTACACTATCCCACATTTGATCTCAATTGGGTCTCTGACAAAACTGACATGCAACAGTTATCAATGAGTGAATTCTTAGTTATCTAAAATAATAGTTGTCACATGCATGCAAGCATTAACAAACTATATTTTTTTATTTTAACAACTTGTTAAAATAATCTAATTGGACTTGACTAGTTAGAAATAAGTCAATTGATTCTCTCATTATAGAACTCATATTTTTCCCTCAATCAATGGAGGAAATTAAGGATAAATTCCTCAATTAGTGGGACAACTCATGTGCACGCTCACAAAGACCTCAAATTCGAATTTCCTTAACTAATTAACTCAACTGAATTAATCAATTAATATTTCCAACTGCTGTTAAGACAAAAATTAATTTTCCTACCTATAAATAGACTAGGGACTGCTATAAATAGGAAGGGACCCAGAAATGCTATTTTTAGAACTTTCTATTTTTAACAATTTCACCTCTTACCCAATGTGGCCAATGACCTCACTGGCCAAACTGTTATTTTTAGACATGATATTTTTAGCAAGTCTATTTTTAGCACATTCTAAATTTAACATTTCTTCTTGCACATTTTTCAACACACCGGATTGACTAGGAGGGGAGAGAGAGTCCAACTCTTTGGATCTCACCGAGGAGGTGAGAGTACTAGTAGTCTCATTAGGAGAAATTTCCTAGGTTCAGAGATGACCATGGGTGGGAAAGTGAAAACAAGAATGGTTACTAATCTTCCCTTAAGAACTATCTTATTCACCATAGTTCATGTATCTGGCATGCAAGCTCTCCATGTAGCCTCCCAATCACAATTATATTATGTAGTAGATTGTTTAACTCACACAATATTCAACTAGTGTGGAGGACTACTGGATAAGATGAAGAGACGACTAACCAAAGGTAAACAAGGTAACCTGAAACAATTTGGTTTCGATTCAATATTGGTTACTTTCTTCCTAGAGCGGGTGCCCTTGTTTCGGAACCAGTTTGCAGAGGTACCGGATCCTCTCCCCCAAGATCTAAGGCTAGTGCGATGGAGTTAGCTCATGCCATGAGGAGGAGGGGGCCAACAGATGCATTTCCCTCCACATTGTTTTGGTTGGCTACATCGCTAACTACTTATTTTGGATGATTATTCTTATGCCATCACGAATTTCATATGGGATCCGCCTCTACCTCTGCCACCGGGAGAACAATGGACTAATGTAGGTAAAACTTGTTTTTCTTTTCAAGTTTTATTATTTTTTTGTAAAAGTGTAACTAAGGTGTAATTTGTGATAAATGTGCAGATGTTGGACCAAAAATACCACCTGGAATGTCGCTAATAGCACAGGGAGCATCCCATCAGATTGTAAGTGTTGATTACAAGGAATGGGCGGACCCCTTGGTAGAGATGGAGCATAACCTAGATGTGATTACCTGGGGAATACCCTAGTATGCTACCATAGATGAGGTGCCACTACATCGGCTACTAGGTTGAGTGATAAGAGCAGTCTCATGCTACCATGAGCATCGTGTGGGCTGATAGTCTTCCTAGTTACTTTTAAACATTTTGTAGTTTGAAAGCCAAGTGTCTCAGAACACTTTATTTTTTGATATTTTTATGTAAACACTCTGACAGACACAATATATGTGTGTGTGTGTGTGTGTGTGTGTGTGTGTGTGTGTGTGTGTGTGTGTATGTATATACATATACACACACACACACACACACACACATATATATACATGTTTTATTTTCTACTTATGTGTCCATGAATCATGATGATGTGGTTGGTTATATAAATTAGGCAAATGTCTATCAAGAGCATAGTTGCTAATGCATCTGTTAATGTATTCAAATTGTGTGGAATATGTTGATATGTGATAAAATCAAAATTTATTTCCAGTACTCGAACACGTAGATACATACACAATATCTGTGGATTTCTTACCGAATAATGATTGTTTAACTATAACACAATTAGGTTGGAATCTAACTTGACAACTAAATCTATCATGCCAAGAGCAACTACTTCTGACAAGAGTTCAATGCCTACACTATATTCAGTAATATTTTTCGTTGTTCGACCGAGGCATATACCTGTATTCAACAATATTTTTAGTTGTTCAACCAAGGCATATAACTTGTAAGTCAATCAACTTGCCATTAGGGGAAAAGAGTACTAGGGCTGCAGAAGACAAATTTTGTGTGCTATGACAAGCACCATTAGCAAAACCAAGATAATGACTTAACGACATCTGCAAACTGAATGGAACACAAGGTAAGCAGAAAAACACATGCCTGCAAAGAAAACAAACACACCAAAAATCAAAAAGATCACACTAATTTACAAAAGGTGATTACATGAATTTCATGCATAATACTTTTTTAAATGGAATCCATTTTCGGACTTGAGTAATCGATCAACAAAGAATAAAACCAGATTTTCATCATTGACATGATGTGTAAGCATTGACTCAGCCAAATAATAGAGTAAAACTCATACAAGGCTATGGCTCCATGCCCCCCAGGCGAGTGAGAGTTATGAGGCGTAAGATGAAAACCCATTGTGATAATGGGAAAATGGTATAGATTCAGTGAAAAACTCTCATGGAAGGAGGCAAGAAAAACTTGATCTCATGAGGAGGAAAAGGTGCCCCCAGTTGAAAGATGTTGACGATTTCAGGGTGAACTGAAATATCAATGGGTAAGGTTGCAGTAGTTTTTTCCATATTACCCTAAGACAGGACTTCGTGCACCAAAATAGGTGTTTGAAGTGGATGCATTGGGAAATGAGAAACAAACGCTGCAAGACACGAAGACATCTCACTAAGGCTAGGAAGAAATGAAGAACGATGATGGAGATTGTTCCAAGGAGTTTCATCCAGAGACATAACCTCAATGATACTCTCGTCAATGGGGAATGTCTTATTCAAAGGATCCAAAGAATCCCATGAACCAAGCCAAGGAGATGGCACATAAGTATCTAGGTTCATACTGAAAATATCATGACTTTCTGAAGCAGGCATTGAAGCCAAGAAAATTTCTTGATAACCTTGCTCTAATGGACTTAACGACATAGAATCACCAAATGAATCAATTTGATCTGGATTCGGAATAATCCAAGGATCTGCAGAAACCGAGATCATATTGACCAAAGTGACATTCAGAAGTGGGAGAGTAAAAGTACCCATTAAAGCAAAGTCTTCGAAAATACCTACCCCCTATTTTCATTCTATATTTTTGAGTTTGAGGGAGTAAACACATAGGACAACATCAAAACCACTTTGGAAGATGGGATCTAGCCCTGCTAGCTTCAAAGAGGGTTGTCTCTATAAAATTTAACTATGTTTTATGTGAATTTTAGGCTAGTTATTACTGTATTGATTGTTTTTTATTGGATTTCTTGGTTAATTAAATTGTTATAATTCCATTGGGCTATGGAGTTTAAATATTAATTAGATCTGCATCAAAATGAAGGATTTTCATAGGGAAAGCTAGGTTGCACTAGTTGGAACTTTTAGAATTTTAAATGAATTATGAAACAAAAGAGATGTAAGATTCCATAGAAACTAAGGATAAATGAAGGATTCCTTAATTTGAATTCAGCATGAAACATATAAATTACTAACAGTTAGAATAGGGTGTTTTTTATAACATATCATATTCATCACGGTTTATGTTATGTAATTAAGCTTTTCAGAAATGACAAAGAAAAGAGACAATGATTAAACACATGAACAAAAGAAAAACATCACCAATTCATACACCACATGAATCCTGTGAAGAATGTCCTTGTATTATTGATGCTTCCAGCAACTTGAAAAATTACAATTTGCAGAGGAAAATTATATTCAGCAACCAATCCTTAATACTTCAAACAGTGAAGTATTTATAAGAAATAATTACAAAATCATTGTCTCAACGGATAGTTTATTATTACCATTATCATAAATGATAAAATAAATATTTTGTAGAATGATAGGCAAGGTGGATAGTTGCATTAAGAGGTGGCTCTGTTTTGGTGGATTCGGTTGCTGAATCAGCCTAAAAATGTGTTGCATGGGTTGTTGTGTTGGCTGATGTGCTGGTTGATAATTCTTATTGCATCCGAGTTACTTTTAATCCAGTAAATCACATAGTTCCTCCCACCTTTTTTCATCTGGAATGGTTAACTTAAATTCCCTTCAGCAAATCTCATCAACCTCAGTATACTTTGAAAAAAAATTTTTACTGTGAAGACATGTTTCACCTCATTCTAGATAAAGAAATCATTTGCCATTGTCTCTAAGAATGCTCTTGTTGTCATGTTGCCTTCTATACCACTGAATTTGATATTTCTTCTGGCCACTTCCTTCATCTTTAGAACATAATCTTCTTGAGTAATCAATTTATCATTAATCACATATATGTTTGGAAATCCTTTCCGAATTAATGCTTCGATCCTATTGGAAAACTTGTTCACTCCTAGCTCTAGTGTTTCACATATCTCTTCTAATTGATCAATGAGATTTCTTTTAGTCAAAAATTTCTTGACTTCCAAGATGGTGGTAGTCCTGTCACTAATTCCTAACTCTTCTAGTTCATACTTATTTTTGAATTCAAGAATTTGATGATATTGGAGGCTTCTGTAGGCATGTCTCCCAGCTTTTCCCTTACTTGAACAATGGTTTTAGTTGCCTTTTGCATTAGTTCTTTATATTTAAAATTAATATGGATACATGGCCAAATCTTATTCATGGAGTCCAGAATACCCATCCAAATGGTTTCCTTGGCTTGGGCCAAGGTTTGACCAATTAATGTATCCTTATGCACCTTCTATAAACCTCTCTAGTAGCCTTTGTGACTTCTTCACTTCAACTAGGCGAGAAGCTTCAATTCTGGCTTTCTATTCTTGCATAGATTTGAGATGCCCATTCTAACTGGTTCACATATTTCTCTATCTCAAGCCTTGAGGTATGGATATATGGAGTAGTTTTGTTTTATGCTCTCAACTTGGAAATGATACCCCAAGGGTCATAAGACCATGTGAAACTCAGTTTGAATTTCATCTCTTTAATAATTTTTTCTACCTCTTCTCTGGTTAACCTGGTGTTGCATATGAATGGGCCCACCTATGTCTTTATCTGAAACTAGGACTTCTTCTTTGCCACCACAAAGTGAATATCATTTGAATTTAACATTTGTTTGATGTATTCCAAGGAAAAAATCCTCATGGGGAGGTATTTTGGGAGCTTGTATGATGCTAATTCACATCAATAAACTCTTATTTCTGTATAATTTTGGTACAAATACCAATCTCCAGTATTGGCCTAATCTGTCAAATGCAGAATCCTTTTGGTGTATTCACTGATTTTGAGTTTTGCTAAGTTGTTTAGGCTGTGTTGAGTTGTTTAAGATATTCATAGCTGGATGAACAAACTCTTCAATGGACTATTTGTAGGAGAATTCTTGCTGCTCTTTCATCACTAAAGAAGTCCAAAATATCATAGGTTGTTGGTTTCCCTCTTCATCTGACTTCTGCATGGAAAAATTGAACTTGTCTACTTGATAATATAGAAACAGATAAATTAAAATTGAAGTGTAATTAAACACTTGCTCTGTTGGAAATTTAAGAAACTGTTCATGAATGTTATTAGCCAAGAATTGACTGAAATTAAACATAGTTTATGGTTTTCTATATGTGGAAAAGATGGAAAGGAAGCCTAGAATGGGTTAATCTACCCACTAATCGGAATAATAACCCAGAATGTATGGAATTATGGTTATAATATGTTTATCTTGATCAGGGAAGATTGAGGAGAGGTATGTAGGATTCTTCTTTGGTAATTGGGCATTCTCTCGTAAGAAGATCTCAAAACCTTGGCTCTTGTAGCAAAATCAAGCTTCTTATAGAGTTGGGTAGGGCTTCTAAGGAAAATGGGACACTGTTTTCCATATGGGGAGCTAGCATCATCTAGTTTATAGATTGGGCAGTAAATGTAAAAGGATCTCACCATACAGGGTCATAATGGCTCTTTGTGATCCGGATTTAAATAGGAATGCAACAAATTACAGAGATAATCATAAACACAGATATGCAACGGAAATAATACTTCATTTCATTAATAGAAAATAATGAAATATGCTTACAACCAGAAATGGAAATAAACCAGCTAGGGCGATGGTAGCTTATCTCTGAGAAGAGATGTGGCAGCTACATGCCTCTTAATTGTTCCCAATTGTGTTACAATGAGGCTCGAAGGCCTATTTATTGTTGAGAAACAATGGAAAACCCTTCACATTCCAAAACCTAACCCTAGAAGATGAAACGCCAAATTGTGGGCCCCGTTTTGGGTAAATTGGTACATCAATTTCCCGGGGTCGTAACTTTGGCATACGATCTCCGTTTGACGCGTATGATAGCTCGTTAGAAAGATCTATCTGAGAACTACCACTTAGGGAAGGGTAACATCGGTTCATGGACCCATGTTGCCCCCAGATTTCCCAAAAAACGTCGTTTAGGGCCTCAAAACAGCTCTGAAAGTTCAGGACCCGAAAACTGCTAAAAATAGTAAATTGTGCTACAATTACGGAAACTGAAAAATTGAAAGAGACAGTTGTGGGGTCCAAATGGGATAGGTGGGTGGCCACCAACATCCACCTGGATCACTTTGGTTGTGAATATAGTAGGCTTGGTATTTCATGGTGAATTTAGAGGCATGGAAGGTCAAAGGGAAAATATAATAAGGAAGATTAGACTCCCAGAGTCCAATTTCATCCGTGTCAACATGTTTGTCCTCCAGCCAATAGTAGAGCTCCAAAAATTCATAGTCACACTATCTCACTGATCCTATAATCCCTATCAACTAATGGAATATGATCTAAGTCTATGGCTGGAGGGATTAATGAATTAACAGGGTTCTCTTTGTTGGAGAGGTAAATCCCCTCTACGGATAGAGGCGATCCCTACTAGCCCAAAGGGGGTCTAGCAACAATCAAACAATGCCACACTGCAGGTTTCTAGTTGTAATTAACAAGTGGGTAAAAGAAACCTACTTGGATTCCAACGCTATGTTTGTCGAAGAGATGATCCTCTCGCTCCTTCGCTCCAGCCGATCACAATTCTCCGCTATCCCGTGGACGAACACCTGCACAAGCAAAGAGAGGGCAAACAAAAGCGTAAAATCTACTAACAACAACTATGTATCAGTCAGGAAGGATACAATTTACATTAATCATTCATAGGGCAAATGGAAATGGAACCATAAGAATAGTCATCTATCTTTATTAACAGGAAATAGAGTAAGGTACAACCGAAGTCCTGACGTTGAGTCCTTCTCTAGAGGGTCCAGCCAGCATATCTTCCAGGCATTCACCTTTGAAGCAAATCTCCCAAGTCAAAGGGGTCTCTCTCTCACATACAAGGCAACAAGCTCATGACCTTCCTCAAGCTCAAAGTAATCCTCACACAACACACCAAATGCCTACAAAGAGCGGCACTAATGCACTAAGAATTCCTCAATCAAAGTCTATATGTTCCAAACTCAAAAAACTAGCTGCTCATGGGCAATGGAGGTGGTTTATAAAGGATAAGGAGTCTCCTTGAATAGGCAAAGGATGAGCTTTCCCCCAAGATAAGTGGATGGTCAGTCGAAAAGACATGCCAGAGAAAGGATGGCGACCTCAACAATGCTAACAACCAAGTCTGGAGGGATCTGGAAGGCTGGTTGTTAGAACAACTTCGCCCAAACAGGATCAGCGCGGGTGAGACACTGAACTGACGTGCTGACATCACAGATCAACTATAGAGGAGGTCCGGTCAGCGCTCAACAGGACAAACGGAGGGTGCGCTGTTCGTAAAATGGGACCAGCGCGGAAAAGACGTGTGCTTCCGCACTGGCAGCGCATCAGGTACACTGGACTCCGCCTGTCAGCGCGGTTATTTGATTAACAGACGCGACGATTCATTTAACTTAGGCAAAGAGGGTTTTTTAGCCATTTTGAGGAGCATGAGCATAGGTGAATGTGTTTTCACAACACAGTAGGGAGACTGACATGATGGCAGTGACATTTTACTGTGTAACATTTGCCCCTTTTGAAGTGTTGGCCAAAATTTTCTTCTGCATTCAGATTCTTCATGAACAAATTTGTTACAAAACAAACATTCTATTTCATCTTCAAGAGGAGAAAAGTTGTTATAGGAACTTTTCTTGATTACTGTTACACTCCTTTGATTTCATGCTTCTCAAGTCATGATGGTTTTGTAAGCAACACATTGAGTAACCTTATGTCCAAAGTTATGGCATGAAAAAGATTGTCCATTAAAGAATTTTCTGCGATCATGGAATCTTTTGGCATTGTTTATTTGTTGGTTGATGCTTCTATTGATGTTCATCCTTGGAGTAAATTGAGCATGATTTACTTGATGAATACTTTTAGGATTTTGCTAACGATTGACATACTGTTCATTGGTCTTTGCTACATCAAGATAGATTTTGGTGGAGGCTGATGAATTTTGAGATTGGGATGATTCTTCAGTATATCCAAGATCTGTCTTTATAAGAGGAGAACGCCGAACTTTGATGATTTCATTTAATGTTTCTGATCCTTTAGCAAATGTAAGATTAAGAGATTTTGTCTTCTCAAGTTCTTTTCTTAGACCCACAACTTCACATTCTAGTTTTTCATTGTGCTTTTCTCTTTCAGTGAGTTGATGTGTCAATTTATCTATGATCATATACTTTTTTTCTAATTTTTTTTTGAGTTTTGTAATTTCTTCAAGAAATTCTTCTTCTTCTAAGGCATCCAAAAAATCATCATTGTCATAAGCCATGAGTATTTTATAATATTGTTCAGTTTCATCTTCATCACTATTAGATAAACCATCACTATCTTCAGGAGTATAGTAACTTCTTCTATTAACAACCTGTTTTCTATTGCCTTGTGCATATTTCTTTCCCTTTTCATATTTATCTTTATGAGGACATTTGGCAGCTTAATGGCCGAATCTACCACAAGCAAAGCATTTGAATGGTAGCTTACCTTTGAATCTTCCAGAACCCTGTTGAAGCTTCTTGACAAAATTTACCTTATCTTCTTCTTCTGAAATGTATCATGGTTCATTGTGCTCTTCCTTTTCTTTCCCTTTGATGAAGCTTTAAAAGCAACTTCTCTCATATTTGATGGACCTCCTTTCCTCATTTCAAAGGTAGTTAGAATTCCATGGAGTTGAACCACAATAATAGTTTGAAGATCCTATTTTTCTTCTATGGAAGATACTTTTGACTTAAATTTAGAAGACAAATATCTCAAAATTTTCTCCACTAAAGTATCTTCCTTTATCTCTTCACCCAGATTCTTCATACAATTAACAATCTCATCTACACGTAAAAAATAACTAGAAATACTCTCATCACTATGCATCTTAAGAGTTTCATACTAAATTCTGAGAGTTTGAAGCTTAACGCGTTTTACCTAGGAGTCTCCTTCATAGCTCTGAATGATTTGTCCCATATCTCTTTGGATGTCTTGAGTTGCATGACTTTGAAAATTTTTGATTCTGACAGACTTCCCAATAAGGTATTGACTTCTTTGGCATAGGTTTCGTATAACTTCTTACCTACTAAATCTGTAGGTATTGCTGCTGGAAATTGATATCCCCCTTACAAAATTTCCCAAACATCGGCTCCAAGAAATTCAAGATAGGCTCTGGTTCTTATTTTCCAATATACAAAATTGTTCCCATTGAAGATTGATGGTCTGATAGATTCCATGCCTTCGTGATTGTTCATCTTGAAAGATCTTCCTTCAAGCGATCAAGCTTCTTCTAAAGGACCTGTTCTGATACCAATTGTTGGAAATAATACTGAGAGGGGTGGTGAATTAGTATTTACAATTCAATAATATTTCATTTCCCAAACATATTTATATATGCTCCTTCAGTGAAGTGAACTTGCGTGTACACGCTATAGTGATTAGAGAAACCAACGTATATCTAGAGAACTTAAGATTTAGTGAATTTATCATGTAGATATTTAATGAGTGCATCAAAAACTTATTATACAATAACTAAAAGACATAATAAACCATCAAACATAAGCAACACACATGAACATAACGATTTAAGGTAGAAACCCAATGCGGGAGAAAAACCACCTGCTACTGTCATCTTTATCTTCTTTTAATATAAAGAAAATTTGTTTACAATCTTGTACTGGTGCAGACTCATAATCGTACATAGGCACCCACCTACAGAAGGCTACAACCTTCTCTCGTTTTCTAGATTCTACTGGAAGGTATCTATAAACCCTTAGCTCTTGCACTATCCGATGTGTTTACTAGTATGTAGGCGCCGGCCTATAAAAGGATACAACCTTCTCTCTTCCCCCTGGGACTAGGTTTCATTAATTTTCAGACTGGATGCTCCTGGTACACAACAATACAAATGGATGCCTCATTTCATCAAATTGTGATACTAGACCCATCAAAAACTTTGAAACTCAAACTGCATCAACCAACAATCAGTTAGTTTGAACAATCAGATCAATATCACCAGAACACTATGCTTAAACCAGAAACCTGCATCATTATTCAGAACCAACTGAAACCTCAAAAATCATACATTAGAAAGCATGCACTACTTTACTGAACCCAACCTGCATGTATACGTTACTTCCTTTATCCAAACCTGCGTATACCTTCAAAATCACTGAAACATAAAAATTTTGTCAATCAAGTCTATACCAACTAGCAATATACTGAACATCTATTATCAATTTATAGATCTCTAGATAGGCAATAGCAGAGATAACCCCTCTCACTTAAACAATCAATCAATCAGACATCAAACTCTTTATGAATTTAGATTTACGTTCAGATCTAAGTAGAATTCATTGACAGACAACATTAAAACAACAAAACTGATTAGATAAATCAGTCATTTCTGAAGAATGGGATTTACTTTTGGATTTTCTTTTGTATACGATACTTGGAAGAGTCGAACCTGCATGTATATGTGCCTTTACCGAGGAGAACCAACATATATATCTGCAAATATTAACTCACAATTTCGCTGCTATTCTAGACTTCAGACATACCCAGGTCATGACATTTAAAGAATATAACAAGTGTACGCAATCAGATCTAGCCTAACCAAAATCAGATCATTCAATGATAAGTCATTTTAGGTCTCATGATCCCGATCCAACATTGAATACAAGGTGCACAAAATATTTTAGATCATATCACAAACATAGCCCCTGCAGCATAAAATATACTTCAGATAGAAGTATTCTCGAGAAACCCTTTCACTTGCACACATTGGCCCTTTGATCTTCTCCTCCTTATATAGTGTTTTGCCTATCTCAATACCTCGGACCAAAACCACACTTAGGACCTGTGGTGTTTTTGGATGGGATCAAATAGTCATTACTCCGCTCAACATTGTGGGCTAATACCATGGTATTGACCCTTGGTATTCTTTACTCTTGAATTTCCTTGATTTTCCAATCTATACACACTTTTCCTCTTGTGAAAGTGCATGCATATGTATATGCTCTTTTTGTTCTGTGAACCTGCGTGTATATGCTCCTTTCACAAAGTGGACCTGCGTATACATATTAAACTGCTTTACACCATCCTTTTCCTTCAACTTCTTCATTTTGATTATTGGACCTTAGTTCCATCTTCCTATTCTTCTATACCAATGTCCTGTTACCTCTAAAATGAATTGTTACACTATGAGTTGGCTTTTATCAAAACTAAATTGACCTGTGATTGAGTTGCCATCAAGGACAACACTTGTATCATAATGCCAACACTTTCATTTGGAACTTTGGCTATCCATTGAAGTGTTCCAAAGAATCCCATTGCAATGCTAGAATCTAAGCAATCCTAAAGAGAATTAAATTCCAAGATCTCAAGGCCCAAAAACTTATTTTTTCTTCTTGTACAATTCCCTAGTCAGTTTCTGCACATATGCAAAAGAGACTATTAGTGTTTGCACAAAAGTGCACTTTGTCTTACACTCTAGGTTGCGCACATGACTTAACACAAGTAAAAAATAAAAATTAAAGTCTAGAAGCTTTGTTAGTCAAATATTTCCTAACTAACATCCTCCCATCATGGAGCTAATTCCCTCTTTTTGTGGATCCGCTGTCCCACCATTTGTGGATCTCATCCCTTAAGAAGAGGATCCCTAACCTCCTCCTCTTGGCCTATAAATCAAACACAGGTTGGTTGATTGGGAAGGACCATTGAAGGTAGTCTTATGCTATAGAAATAGGGCTAGAAAGAATTTCATTCAAGGAGAAGGTTGGAGAGCGTGGGAAGAGGCTTGTAAAATCAAGGCATTAAGGTTGTAAGTTTGTTCTTCTTTTTATTCAACAAAAACAAACTGTTCATTCCTAATCATGTCTATTTTTATATCCTTTATGAGATTCCTTGATCACTCACATAGGTTATGAATAGTTATTGATCCAATTTATGATGTATGTTGAGTTAAGTTTTTCATTTATCTTTCATTATATACACTAGATTCTTTGATACTTTGTGTGTTTTTGTCCATGTAGATCTCGTTTGAAGCATCATGGAGAAGTTGTGGAAAGCACTGGAACGGCCTCTAAATCATCAAGGAGAAGTCAACTATGGAAGGCACTAAAAGGACTTCAACATACACTTCATTAAACCGGTAAGTGATCCCTTACATATAACTTGTTTCAATCAATAATAGGCCAAGGAAAGGTAGTAGTCCTTTTCTTGTTTGTTACCATATTTCATTTTAGATTTAGGGAGATCCATCTTGTCTACAAGAAAGATTAGTCCACGTAACAAATTGGTGACCATACTGGGGAACGTCTCATTCTATATCATCTCCTTGTTTTGACTTTTGATCCTTTTGTCATAACCCTCTTTGAGTGTTTGAAAAATATTGAAAGTATGGATTTTATGACTTGTTTGGATTGTTTTTATTTTTCCTTAAACTTTCCTGCTGTGCACACTTTATCTTTAGGCACAAAGTGTACTTCTGTGCACTTCAATTTTAGCAATAGGACATATACGCACTAGATCATACTAATGGCCTACGCACATGTGATTTTGTTTTGAAAATTTAAGTTTTCCCATTGCTGAATCCATGAACTTTTGATTGTTGTGCTTATTTAGACTTGTTTACCTTATGGAGATATCCTCCTTATTTTGATTTGATGTTTTGGGTTGCCTTTTTGAAGAATTATTTAATTTTGTAAATTAGAGTTCAAAGTTTGATCTGGTGAATTTCTAATTAATCAATAGAAGGATCAATCATTGCTAAGATAGTTTGAGTCTGTCCTTTTTTATGTCAAAAGATCAGATTAAGTACTTTGTTTTCTCAATTGAAAAGTGTCATTAGGATTAGGAAAATTTAAGGTTTTTCAAGGGATCCCTTTATCCAGGTGGATGTTGGTGGCCACCCACCTATCCCATTTGGACCCCCACAACTGTCTCTTTCAGTTTTTTTAGTTTCCTAAATTGTAGCACAGTTGACTATTTTTAGCATTTTTTCGTGTCCTGAACTTCTGAAGCCATTTTGAGGCCATAAATGACGTTTTTTTGGGAAATTTTGGGGCAACATGGGTCCATGGTGTTACCGGGAATAGTGTCCACTCGGATGCTGGTATTCCCACTAAGACTGGTAACTATCTTAGAAACAAAGAAGTAAAGTCTACTTTCGTTTTCCTTTATGAAAATAGATAAGAGTGGAACAAAGGAGACCAACCTAAGTCTTGCGTTTGATTTCCTTGTTTGATTCCTCTCCTTCCTGATAGAGCTTTGCTGCTTCTTCTTCGTCTGCCCAGCTTCAAAGAGCACCTATGGAATCACAAAAACATACTACTATCGAAGATCAAAGATCTATATTCATAAATAACATAGGACCAGATATGTGTTAACCATACAAATGCATATATAAGTAAACATACAAGAATATGGAGGAAAAATTGAATAGATTTATTAAGATCAAAAGTAGCAAGAGGATTACAACCATATGTTCTGACCCAGCATCATCCTCCAACAAGAAAGCCCTTCTTCACCTCAAGTAAAGCTTAGATCACCCAACACTATGAAGTTACACCAGAAAACCAATAGCACGTCTCTACAAGATAGAATATTCCAGCCTCTAGATCTCTGTGATGAGGGATCCATATATTGATGATTGTAGTGGGGTGAGTCATCTTCTGGGGTCTTGATTAGTGTCCTCTCTATGATAGTTCTTGATTCCACTTGGAGAATGATGATCTCTTACTCATCCCTGTTTGAACAGAGAGGTAAGTGTCAGAGGGGAAGCTTCTGGAAGATTCCATAATCTTCCACCTCGCAATTTGTCCCTGCCATTTGTTCTCGACCATCACACCCTACAGAGGGGCCATTCAGTATGCATCACACCCTTTACACTAGGAAGGTGATATGCATCACACCCTCTGCACTGGGTATTCAGTATGGTCCAATTTTGACCATTTCTGGGTAGTTTTTAGTGGAGAACTTATCGGAGATGATGTAATCAGCTGACCTTGTTCCTTTAGGCAGTGAAGCAACACTTTTAGGGACTTAGGAGCCCTCATTTTATGGACATTTATGATTGGGGTTGTAGTGCCCAAAAATGTCTATAACAGTTCCCCCCTAAAGCATGAGGTCGTTAATATTTTTGATGTCGGGTGAAATGCTTTACCATGAGGATCCAAAGTTTTTTCGAGCTGGGAGGTGACCTGTAATAAGATATAATAAAATACATTATCTTGACAACATTTTTTCATGATCTGGCTGAGGTGGGCATTCCCATGCTCATCTTTATAAATTTATTTTTCATGTGCATAGGACAGACAACCGTCTGTGTGGCAGACTGATGATTTGGACTCATCATCCTTTGATTTGGATAATCGTCTGTTCGACAATGATGTACATTTGATGTCTTTACATTCCTGAATATATCGTAGCCCGGATGGATGAAAATAGATCCGGGGTCTTCAAAACGCGTTCAATATTCACCCGGAGTACAAGTCGATCCATGTGAAAAATGTTCTGGAGTCGAACATGGAAAGACATCACCTGATTACCAGCCAATGATGTAAGCTGTTAACAGGCGCAAGAGGAATCACCAATAATGACAATGACCCTCAAGGTACTACGATACAATTCACATGGTTTGAAAAAGGATTTGGCATCGAACACCATGAAAAATCTCTCGGTCGAAGGCCATTAATGTAAACCTGTCGCCGAAAGTGAGAAACTTGCCAGTGAGGCATGCAAGCTTCAAAGTACTGAAAGGGATGTCCCTAGGTGAACTTCTTGGATAATGAGCTGATGTCGACAAGAAGTGACCCATCATAGGAGGACCTTAATGAATCCCACATCTACGACATGGAACGAAGCAAATGATTTTGGAGGTGAAAACGATTTGGCGATACAGGGTTCAGGGTGGCAGTCATGAAAGAATGGAGCATGAATGTATTGCAGTGGGTGAGACACAGGCGAATTGTCTGAATGACTTCTCTTGAACATATCGGCGACACTGACGATGGATTGGTAGTGTTAACCTTAAATATGGATGGTGTGACGGACCAATGATGATGACCAGTGAATGGAACAACCCAACTTGGCTTGGATACGGAAGGAAAGTGCATATTCAAGAGCGACTTGCTACCAATAAAGCTTTTTCAAGTTTTCTTTCCAATTTTCCCCAGTCATTGCTGACCAGTACCTCTTTATTTTTGTCAAGCTTGAGGAGGATAACATATGCTTGTTCTATAATCCGCCCTTCAGGCGAACATGTCATTATATTTTAGCGAGCCTAGCGACAATGAAACTCGTTCTCGTCCATTTGGACGAGTTTGTCGCTATTTGGTTTTAACGAGTTTAATGACAAAGATAACTTGGTATTTTTCAATTTTAGAGAGTCTGAAAGGGATGGAAAGGAGACTCCAAAGATTCCTTTTCGTCATATAATCCCTTAAGTTCGAAAAAGTGTAAAATAATACGAAAGGGATGAATTTTTGATAGTTTTAACGAACCGAACAAGACAAGCACTCAATATTTTTGTGTAATAATCCCTGAGGCCCAAAAGATTAAAATCTGGAGGAGGGATAGCACTTCCAATGACTTTAATGAGCCGGAGAGGCTAATCACTGGGCAATCTTTTCATATTTTATGAGTCAGTTGAAAAGAGCTTAAAAGAGACTCGTTTTTGAGCAACAAGTGAGGATTTCGGGTAGCAGCTGATTCCGGGTAAGGTTTGGAATTTTCCAATCATGGCACTGTCACAAGGATGGCTAATAGAATCACTCTTTGCAGATGTTCCTCTAAAGGGTAAACAATCATATTGAGGTGAATGATCAGCTAAAAACAGAGTGGAGGTGATGATGAGAACATGACCAAGGCTCAAAAGATGGTGATAAGGCATTCACAATGGTTATTTACTGGTTTATTTTTTAATGAGCTTAAACTATGGGGGAAAAATTTGCTCTTGGCTTATGTTTATTTTTTAACGAGCTTGAACTATGCGCTAAAACTACTCGTGGCGGGTTTATTTTTTAATGAGCTTGAACCCTGCGGTAACACTGCTCGCGATAAGTTTGTATGACCCCAACATAATAACGTAAATCGAGGTGCATGCCCCCCAAGCTTCATTTCATTCAACACGGTGGTTGGGATGAAGGTTTACCTTTGAGATCTTTGAAAGACTCGATTTGGAAAGGGAGTTGTTTTATTTTTTAATGAGGTTGACACAATAAAAGAACTATCCTCATGGTGACCTTTGATCACAACACATAAGGGGTTATGAAGGAAAGATCCGGTTCCAATGCCCCCAGTACATAATGTACAGCATCACTGAATTGATCATCATATGATGTAGCTATGTTAGGGCTTGGAGGCAATGCCTTGTGATGATCCACGCTATCAAAATGTTCTGAGTTCTTCTTCATTTTTGTTGATGTAGAAGATCACATGGGACAGGTTTCCACTGTGGCCACTTCTGCCAGCTTACTCGGAGGTGGAAGGGCAAAAGCCCCCATTAAGGAAGGGTCTTTTAGGAGGCCTACTCCAATATTTTGAAGTGACTGAGAGCTTCTGTGGATCATTAGAATCCTTCCCGTAACTTGTGAACTATTGGGGAGAAATGTTTGTTGGTCGATGATTGTGATTCCTCCTTGGAAGGGAAATGCAATCTTTCTGAAGTACGTCGACACAACGACAACCATAGCATATATCCAGGGCCTTCCCAGTAGGATGTTGTAATCGAGGTTTCCATCGATAACTTCAACATCAATTTCTACTGTTTTGCCCCAAAGTTCGACTTTCAAGTTACTTAAAATCCCATATGGAGTGTATGTTTTCCCATCAAATGCTTTTAGTGTCGTTGACGATCGTGACAAGGGTGGTGAGCCTAAATTTTTCCAGCAACTCATTGACATAATACATGCAGATTCCCCCTCATCAATAATTGTTCGATGAGCAGTTCTGTTGAGGGATTTCACTTGAATAAGGAAATCTAGTTGAGCTGGTAACTGAGGTTCATATCCTTTGTGATCAAAGACCACAAGATTGGAATCCCCTGGGTCAATCCCACCTATCGCTGATAATAAAGCCTACTTTTGGGAGGGGCAATTTTGCAGTACCTCAAGTGTCGACATAGCGGACGACGATTGGGCCAAATCTTCCACTATATTATAATGTTGTGCTGCTCTGGCACGAGGATTAAATGTCGATTTGTGTACTAGTCCCTTTGGCGGCTTTATCGTTAGCTTAGGAATGATGGGTGGCACAACTTCGGTCGAAGTTGTTGTCGAACTACTAGGTTGATCTGTAGCCTTGTTGTTCGACATCTGTGGATTTCCATAATCTTTATTCTGTGTCGATATCAAAGCATCATTTTGTTGTTTCGAAATGGACAACATAAGTACCCGGGACGGGGAAGCATTGTCACTAGCAACCAGATTTGTTCCTGAGTTCGAAAACAGATTAGTCAATACTGCTGAGGTTTTTGAATTCTTGAAGAATTTTCTAAGCTTAGATTTATATAGAAAATCTCTTGTCCGATGATCCTAATCACATATCTGACACCCTAAAGGAGGTTTCCTTTGCCCAGAAGGGTTTGCAGCAGATTTTTTAGGAGATGACTCCTCTTGTTTCTTCTTTTTCCCTTTCTTTTTCTTCTTGCCTCCTAGTTGCTTTGGTTCTTTGCCTTTGTCAGTTGACACAGCATTAACCTCTGAGGCAAGAAGTTTGTCATTAACATTTTGACTAGAAGCCGTACGGGCTTTCTTTGACGTAGCCTTTATGGTTTTCATGCTAGTCGTACCTATCACGCCATTGCTGGCATGAGAGTCATTGTTTGATTTAGGAGGGGGAGGAACGGAAAAATCTAGTCTAGGAGCATCAGGGATTTTATCATAGAGCGTGAAAGACTGAGTATAGATCATGTCTAAACATTGTGCACGAGCAATAACTTGCTCTTCAGTGACGACTCCTCCCTTTGCCACATCTTCTCTAATAGAAGGTAACAATGAATTAATAAACCATTCAGCCAACAGTTGATCAGGAACATATGTTTTTACCATTCTATGATGACGTCGCGACTCATGAATATGATCAGATATGTGAGTGGCTATTGTTTGTTTGAAATTGGCAAGAAGCTCTGTTCCCATTTCGTACCTTATGGGTAGCTGAAAATGGGTTAAAAAGGTTGTGGCTAGGGTACTGAAGTTATCAAATGAAGCTCTAGGCAATTTGATATACCATTTTTCTACCGGACCAGTTAACGTTCGCTCAAAAAGGTGAAACCTGATCGAATCATCGTTGAGAGTGTTTGATGAACACCATAGATGAAAGGTCATCACATGATTCGACAGGTCTTCACCCGGATTTCCATTAAATTTAGGAATATGTGACAGAAGTTTATGAGGAATCGCCGGCCACTAAGGGGCATATGCAATTGGATCATTCGTCAGCTGGTTTAGATCTGGTAATTCTAGAGTTGCTACAAAGGGAAATTGTTGATTGAGGTTAGTTGAAGCATACCCAGGATAAGATGGAATCGCTTGAGCAGTGGGTCTTTGCATACCAACATAATGTATTTGATGTTGGTAACTTTGATAAGGTTGATGGGCATAACCACTTTGGAAATGTGGTTGCCCATTACTTACAAAGACTTGTTGCTCAGGTCCCTGATATGATTGCTGGAATTGCGGTTGTTGATATTGAACTAGCCATGGTTGTTGGAACATTTGTTGTTGTCCAATACTGGATGATTGACCAAGATGAGGAGTCATAGTATCTGTTTGAGCCTGAGTCACTCCAGATAAGGAGGCGCTAACCTGAGGTTGTGATTGAATTGCTGAGACAAGAGGCTATTGTATTGCAACCTGAGAAACTTGGGGTTGACATACAATAGGTAGCGCTTGTACTTATGATGCAGTCACCATAGCAGGTATAGTGGGAATATTTGACATAGGGTGGACTAGTTGCATTGAATATAAAACCCTTGGTTGCCGAGGCAGTATTGGTATCCAACCGCTAGATGTAATTCCAGTTTGATCTGAACTTTGTTGTAAACTCCCATATGGTTGTTCTCCAGGAAGGAACAATGAAAAGGCATACTATCCCCCATATGGTGGCAATCCAGTACTTAAAGGGTAGATAGGCCTTTTAGGACACATTGGATCAATTTGTTGAGTTTCAACATTAGAAATACTAGATGATAATCCATATGAAGAAATAGGAACTGACCATGTCGTCGAAACAGTCCATGATTGGACTCCGGCTTGTTGTTGATAACTTGCCGGGACAGATGGTACACCAGCGAACATTGTTGGAGTAGCAGCAGGAGGTTCTGTTGTTGCTGCATCAGATGACACAGTCCTAGATGTCAATAGTTGTTCAAACATATTTAGTCTATCCAAAAGATTTCCTAGCAATTCTAGAGGAACTTGCGATGAAGGGAGACTAATTTCTAAGACCCACGAGGGAACAATGATGTTATTCCGATTAAAATAAATTTTAGACGCTTTGACACAACTTGTTTTTTAAATTTTTAAGGTTGAGAAAAAAAAATAGATGACTCTAGTCGCCTTCGATTTTTAGTGAGCTTGAAGTGACAAGTGCTCAGAGGACCTTTTCTTTTAAGGAGTCTGAAAAGGAGAAAAATAGACTACTCTGAAAATCTAGGTAGAGGGGATTACTAAACCAATTGCAAAACTGCAGGATACTTTTTACAGTACGACAGTCAATCTTCCCGAATGCTGTGTTCAGTGCATTGCGATTGATAGGGCGGCAGACACGTCTTCCTAAGGATAAAGGATGCAGCCTATTGTGGTCTCCCAATATATACTCGACGGTACGTGGGAGCACAAGTCTGTACTAGCACTTGCTGTCTCAGAGTGGAGGAATCACCCAACCAACAATGAAAACAACAGTTACCAGGTTTTACACGTCGGAATACGTCTCTAGCCTAGACCTCTAGATGTTGTGCGTTAGGTTCCAAAGCGTTGTTAGATTCATTAAATTTATTTTAAGTTGATCTTGCTTAAAAATTTTCCTTTCAGGTTCATCGCATGATGTGTATAAAATTCCTAAAATTTAGTCTAAGATGATAAACAAACGTTTAATCTTCTTTTCGCAATGAAAATCCTAGCTACTAAGGAAAGAAAGTTAAGAATATTTCAGCAAAGAGCACAGAGCACACGCTAAATGCACCATCCTAAATCAAACCAAGAAGTCTAAATGCAAATGCACATGCATGTATTTGTTTTCAGCCTTCTTAATGTATGAATGATGATAAGAAAGCTATGCTGCAAATCTGAATTATTTTCAAAGTGACAATACTCAACAAATTTCTTTTCAAAATGAAGTGAAGGTAAGAGAGACACTTTGCGATTTCGAAATGAAAATTGCTTTTCGACACTTTAAAAACTACTAATTCAAATCATATACAATAGTAATTGTATAATCGACTATCAAGCACAATGGGATTGTCTTCTATGACTGAAAACGACCGCTACGACACTTTAAGATCAAGAAATGACAGTTCAACTATGCTACTTCTTTGCAAAAGAGAACTGAAAATGACGCACAATACATAGAAACACTTACAGTTCTTTGCACTATGGAGGCAGAACAATGTAAGCGAAGGGGGTTTTCATAGAGATACACTAACCACAGAAAGAAAAACTCTTGAATAGGACTAAAAATAGTGAGGAAAAACCAAAGTCTGAAGGTAAAGTTAACCTTCCCTGACCATCGCACCTATCACACAGTGAATTCAATATGCAGCGCACCTACTGCACTCAGGAAGTGTGATGCATACAGGCTGCCTTGAAGGCAGGGTGTGATGGTACCAGTGCGAGACTTTAAATGAGTTTTTACTCACAATTTGAAATTCAGTTAAGGGATTTAGGACGAGTAAGTGATGTTCAGTATATGTAAATCAAAGGGGTGGATCTAAGGAGGTTACTAGAGCCACCACTTAGGGCACTTAGGCTGTTTGCAGATCAATTGTTTAATTGATAAATGAAACCTAGAGATAGGCTGAAGCGACACTGATCTACTTTGCATTTATATAACAAATTCAGTTCAAAGACTAGCTGGCTTGGCTTCAGGCTTCGTCTGTAAGTTTATAAAAGAAACAAAGATAGGCTAACAAACAATCTAGTCGCTCCCCAGTAGAGTCGCCATTTTGTTACCGGGAATAGTGTCCACTCGGATGCTGCTATTCCCACTAAGATTGGTAGCTATCTTAGAAACAATTTGTCCATGCCATTTGTCCATTCCAACCATCGCACCCTACAGATTGGCCACTCAGTGTGCATCACACCCTTTACATTAGGAAGGTGATATGCATCACACCCTCTACACTAGGTATTCAGTATGGTCCAGTTTTGACCATTTCCGAGCAGTTTTTAGTGGAGAACTTCTGGGAGATGATGTAATCAACTGACCTTGTTCTTTTAGGTAGTGAAGCAACACTTTTAGGGACTTAGGAGCCCTCGGTTTATGGACATTTATGATTGGGGTTGTAGTGCCCAAAAATGTCTATAACACATGGATCAATGTTTCCCTTCCCAAAGTGGTAGTGCTAGGATAGATCTTTCTAATGAGCTATATTACGTGTCAAACGAAGATCTTATGCCAAAGTTACGACCCTAGGAAATTGATGTACCAATTTACCCAAACAAGGCCCACAATTTGACGTTTCATCTTCTAGGGTTAGGTATTGGGATGTTAAGGGTTTTCCATTGTTTCTCAACAATAAATGGGCCTTCAAGCTTCATTATAACACAGTTCAGAGGCATGTAGCCACCACATCTCTTCTCAGAGATAAGCTACCATCACCCTAGATGTTTATTTTCATTTTCTGTTTGTAAGCATATCTTAGTATTTTACATTAATGAAATGAAGTATTATTTCTACTGCATCTTTATGTTTATGGTTATCTCTGTAATTTGTTGCATTCCTGTTTAAATATGGATCAATGGTATCAGAGGGTCTGCTTTCTCTCTGTTTTTCTTTGCATGTCCCCAACGAGGTCGGGATATAAGGAGTTAGGGCTTGAACTGGTCGAACCTTTGCAAGACCAGCCTCGCAAATCCAAATGGCCTCCCATGTTGGATGAGAAGAAAGATGAGGGGGTAAGACATCCTATCAAAATCTTGCTCAAAGAAGCCCTCGAGTGGCAAAGGAACGCGATGATGGATAGCTTTGCATAGATCCTTCAGTGGCTACCTAGAGGCAATGCATCAACTTCCAACAACAACTTTGGAAACGCTACACCGTTTAAGGTACAAGTTAATTTTGAAATCCCCATCTTCGAGGGTCAAATAGATGCAGATGTCGTAGATAAAAGGTTAAATTTGCTAGAAGGATATTTTTCTTTTCGTGAATTTTCGATTCGGGAAAAGATTGTTTTCGCTCTTCTCAAAGTAGCCTCCCACGTCAATGACTGGTGGGAAACCTACTACGAGTATAAGGATGAAAGCACTTGCTCACAATTTTTAGTCGCACCTACTTGGGATTCATTACGGGATGCCATCAAGGAGCAGTACTACCCTATCAAAAGCTACAAGGACAAATACATAAAGTGGACCACGCTGTAATAGGGAAGGGACCAAGATGTGCCAAAGTTCACAAACATTTTTCATACCCTTCACACACAGTTGGGTATCAAAGATTCTGATCTGCATCTGGTACTTAAATACTTCGGCTGCCTACATAGATACATCCAAGAAGAGATGGACTTCTTGAACATTTCCTCGCTCGGCACAACATACCGATACGCTGTCAAAATCAAGCAAGAGTTCAAATAGAAGAAGCCAAAATTTGGATCTGCAAATTCGAAGACTAAAGGACAAATTCAAGGCGGGGTGACCCAAGACAACCCGTCAAAGCCGCAAGAAAAGAACAACACCATGAAGTCGAAAAAGGACACAGGAAAGTGGTGTGAGTTCCACAAGAGCCCCACTCACAACACAAGTAAGTGTCGGACCAAGCAGTCGTTGGTGGCCAAGTTGAAGGCTTCTGAATTAGATGCATGTTCCGACCTTGAGCCAGAACCCAACAAGGGGAACGAAAAAGGGAAGCAGATCATTGATGTGGATCCCAGTGCCACTGTTGCCACCGCCAAGGTCTAGAAAAATGATCCCGAAGATCCAGAGGAGGGGGAATGTCTTTTCCACTCACTGATGTGGGAGAAGGGTTCACCACTGCAATTCATTGTTGACAGTGGCAGCCAAAAGAACCTCGTTTCAGCAGAGGTCGTGAAGCAGTTGGGCCTACCGACTACACCACACCTGTAACCATATAGTATCAGGTGGCTTCATGAAGGACAAGATCTCAAAGTTCACCAGTAGTGATGCCTTCCCTACAACATCAAGCCCTTCATAGATGAGGTATTGTGTGATGTTACACCTCTAGATGTTTGCGATGTACAATTAGGCCGACCATACTTGTGGAGGCGACATGTTGTGTATGTGTCAAGGCCTCGAGCTGTCATTATTTCTTTGGATAATTCATTATACAGGATACCGGAGGTAGCCCCACCCACCGTAACCTCTTTGATCGCTACTAAGAAAGGAAACAAGCTCATCTCCCAGCTAGGAAATTCATTTTCTGTCTGGTTCACTCCCAAAGTAAGGGGAAGATTGTTGCTACAACTATGACCCCCGCAAAGGGTTCCTCCACGCAGCAACAACCACAAAGGGATACAGTTATGAAAGAACACAGGAACAACTTCTCCTCACCCACAGGGGTACCACACAAGTTTCAGGTGGGTGACAAAGTTTGGTTACATCTGCAGATAGAATGCCTTACCAAAACCCATCAGAAACTCAAACCACTCCGACATGGTCCTTACACCAGTACCAAGGCTACGGGCAACAATGCTTTGAAGCACAACATTCCTCCATTCCTTTGCTTACAACAAGTGTTCAATTTGGACCATCATCGACCATTCTTCCCACCATTCCTAGACACATCAGAGATTGTAGAACAGCTCACTAGAGACCTAGCTTAGCAGAAGCTTCCTTATCTTAGGGAGGAACTCAACGCAATGGGGACCATTAATTCTTAATGGGGGAGGAATGATCTAGGTGGATGTTGGTGGCCACCCACCTATCCAATTTGGACCCCCACAAATGTCTCTTTCAACTTTTTCAGTTTCCTAAATTGTAGCACAGTTTACTATTTTTAGTAGTTTTTCGGGTCCTGAACTTCCGGAGCCATTTTGAGGCCCTAAATGACGTTTTTTTGGGAAATATGGGGGCAACATGGGTCCATGGATGAATTTTTTCCTTCCCAAAGTGGTAGTACTCGAATAGATCTTTCTAACGAGATATTGTATGCATTAAATAGAGATCGTATGCCAAAGTTATGACCCCAGGGAATTGATGTGCCAATTTACCCAAACGGGGCCCACAATTTGGCGTTTCATCTTCTAGGGTTAGGTTTTGGGATGTTAAGGGTTTTCCCTTGTTTCTCAACAATAAATAGGCCTTCGAGCCTCATTGTAACACAGTTCAAAGGCATGTAGCCACCACATCTCTTTTCGAAGATAAGCTACTATCGCCCTAGATGTTTATTTCCATTTTCTGTTTGTAAGCATATCTCAATATTTTACATTAATGAAATGAAGTATTATATCTACTGCATCTTTGTGTTAATGGTTACCTCTATAATTTGTTGCGTTCCTGTTTAAATTCGGATCATCCCTTGTGATTGGGAGTTTTTTGTTTTGTCAATGTGATTACTGATTATTTCTCTCTATAAGACAACATAATATTCTACTTATAGTGGTTTGTAACTCATTACATAAAATTGAAATTATAGCCTATGTTTGTTGAAGGAAGAATTCAATGTTTTTTTTGGGTATGTAAGAAGTTGATAAAAGCAAAATTTTTCTTATTGTAACTTAGATTTTGAGGAATTTAGGTTTCATTTTTGTAAGAAGAGCCCAAAATCATGTATTATGTATTCTCTTGTTTTTTATCTTGAAAAAAATTCATTGATTCTTGTATTTTTGAAAAGTTAGTGAAACATCTTCCCTTATTTTAGTTATAATTCATTGAAATGAAAAGATTACAATAACGTTTTTGATAGCATTAAAATTTTGAGTCAAGTCATAACACCATCAATTTCACATCCATTTACGCTCTTAGTAAGTAACAACACTAAAAAACAATGTTAATAAAATCAATTTTTATTATTTTAGGGCTATTTTCCACCTACATTAGATCAAGTTGTAGGGCTTTGGAATAGGGAAGTGAGTTAACTTTCCAAAGCTACAAATAAAATTTAGAATCTTGTGATAGGTAGTAAACCCATTTACTGCAATTTGGCTCTGGAAATATCCCCTTACAAAGGAGTTAAGCACAAGATCATATCAGACATAGTGGAGTGATCAACCTCAATTCATTAGTTATGGTAGAGTGATTTACACATATTAAAAATGGTGTCGAAAGTTACTTGGGATGCACTTGGAAGTAAACCTTATAATAACCATGTTGATGAACTTTCATAGGGATTGAGCTTTGTTACTCTACCATTGAGTGTATGTCTAATTTGCGACTTCCCCCCAAGTTAAATTGTCTTAAGTGGTAACCTTAGAGACCATAATCTTAGGGCTATTACCTAAGGTGACAGCAGGGAGGAAGTCTTTTTTGTACCTAGAACAAATGTTGGCTATACACACTTGGACCTTTCTGGAGGGTATTCTTCACTCGAGATCACATAAGTGAAGTTACTTGCACCAGATCATGTTCATTAAGAAGGTTGTCAATGTAATTGATTCCACCCACTCTATCTTTATTCACTTTTCACTTTGTTTTTTGCAGCATTGGATTTCATCACCAACTTGTGATTTCTTTGTGATAATTTTGTTTGCATGGTTTGAATCCTTAGATTTACTGGTGTGTATTATTTGCTTGTTTTTACTCTTTAGTGACCTTAGGCGTGGATTGTGACTTTGAGTTATTAATATTGGTAATAAGTTATGGAAATAATGCTAGAAGTTATTAATAAAGAACCCCCTTTTAACGGAAAACCTAGTCCTCTCCCTGACTTTGCAAATTTTGGTCCTCCTTATATGGATACACTGTCACTTCCTGGATTCATGATAGGTTTACCGATGTGGTTTTTTTCAACTTCTTTAATCCAAAATACCTAAACTATTTCACCTCAACTGAGTTCAACTTCTCAACATCACCAACTTCATGTTGAACCTTTACCTTCTTCACCCAACATGTCTTTCTCTCTTTCTCCTTCTTCGCTTGGTATAAGCTTTGATGCTAGTAACTAGTTGACTAAGAAGAAGAATAAAGGCAAGAAGACGAAGAAGAAATATAAAAAAGATGTCAACCAATCAACCATGTTTGTAGGTATTGGTAATGTTGAGGAAACTTCCAACAGGCATCGAAAGCCTAGATACCCTTGCAAGCTTTGTAAGGGTGACCACTTCCTTATCAATTATCCTGGTATTCGTAAGGTCTTGGAAGCATGGTATGAAAATTATTATCAACTTACTATTGATCCATCGACCAATGCTTGTCAGGCTCTTGGGAAAAAGGGTAAAGTTAGGTTTCCTTGTAGGTTATGCAAAGGGATTCATCATAGTCACCTTTTACCTCATATGGATGAAGCCTCAAATTTGTTGGAAAAGCTTATTTTTTCAGAACAACAAATTCCAATTGGTTACCATAAAATTTCCCTCAACGTATTGTCAATTGATGAAGTGATTGATCTAATTCCAAGTACAATCAATCCTACTCTTCCATTGGACAGTGAAACACATATCACTCAAGTTCATGATCCATTGGTTGATCAAGTGGTTGACTCGATTCTATCTTCGATCTATCCCACTCTCCCTTTAGAGAGTGAAATTAATGCTATTCAGGTTCTTCGTATTACCTTAGATTCTTCTATACATGGGGGAATTTCACTTGTTTCCATTGAAACCACTCCAATGGTAATGAGTCTAATTACTTTTATTGACATAGATTGAAAAAGCCTCATGTTCCTTCTTCCACCCCTTTCCAAATCATTGTGAAAGAGTATTTTTAGAATGTGCATCACATAAACATTGAAGAAGGTACTTATGTGTTGGGAATGGGTTCCCCCAAGAGCAGTTTTGGGGCTAAAAGCCCATGATTTGGGACAACTTTGTTATAAAGTTGTAAATTCTCTTCATTTTGTGGTTGCAGAGTACAAAGGTGTCAAGAATCATAAAGGGTTGTCTGCCCTTATTCTGTAATGTGTAAATTCGGCTGTAAAGATCCACCCATGATCTGCAGAACATGGGATCATATAAAAAGGAGCTAAGTAAGTAAGATCTAGGTAGTTAAGAAAAATAAAAGGGAAATAAGGAAGAAAGTAGCAAAGTAGAGTAGAGAATTCTAAGTGTTCTCGGGTCTTAGCATAGGTAGAGGCTCTGCAGCTAAGTGCGCAGAGGCCTAGGGTGGAAGTCTGCAGCTCAGTGCGTAGTCCCCTGCAACTATGTGCTCAAGACGGATAGAGTCTGTATTAAACTAGAATATATTAATAAACAAAAGTATTCTAAAATTACTATGTATTTAGTTCCTATTAATTCATCTGATTATATTGCATTTTGGGTTTAATTTATAATGTTTATTTGATGTGTGAATATATGTGATTATTGGTTAATTGAATGCAGGTAAGGATATTAATTTTCATGACGATAACTGTGATTGATTAGTAAGATAAGTAAAACACTTGGGATAACTTGGGAACCTATACAATACATTTCTATAGCTGCGGGAAAGTACCTAGACCATAGGTTAGGGTTGTGTGAAGGCCAATTGTACACCTTCGCGGAGGTATTGAAGGGCAGAATAAAGGGTAGACTGGCAAAGCCCTAAGGCTTAGCGACCTGCGTGAAAGTAGGGACAAAGGGTATAAACTGACATCACGACCATCTCAAGGTGCGAAAACTTAGTTCCAACATCCCCCCATACTGCTTCGAGTAAGACTTCGATCCGCACTCTGCAGGTTGATGCCGAAAGGGCCAGTAATGTAGGGATTTGTTTGGCTAACTAACGCTGAACCTAGGTCAGGGCCCACAAAGACAACAAATGGTTCTGTTGCCAGGAACAAAATCTGCATGACATATGTGTGATGTCATATCACTAGAATCCAACTAAGAAAGAGGTCAAAGACTGGTTGGATAGGAAGGTCCATGAATTCGTGGTGCAGGAGAACAAAAATCCACGGTTGACAATGGAACAATGGCCAGACAGGTACCTGTATATGAAAATCCACAAGATATTTTTATGTTCCTTTCTAGTTGAGTTATATAAGTGGATCACGAATCTAGCGGATAACCAAGGAAGGTGGAGGCTTGACGGTCCTGTTGTATGGACCCCAAAGTTAGTACAGATATTAGAAGCCTCTGAGGATAAGATCGCCTACGCTTTCGATCATTGGCTCGGTCATATCATAAGAGGATTTGTGACTGAATTCATGGTCAATACCTCAGTGAGTTACAACAAGGTGAAGCAACACTTTTTCAAAGGTCTTTGAGGTAAGTACTTGAAGTCTTCAAATACTTAGATTCAGATGTTATTGTGCGAAAAACATGTTATACAACTACCTTAATGTTCAGAGCTATGCGAAGTGGAAAGACTTACAAGAATGAAGAAAGAAATGGTCCCGAATATAGTCCACTGATTTCATCTCCGTTGAGTGACAAAGAGGGAGTAGCACATGCTTCTCCATGAAGTGCAGTTCATTTGATAAAACAAGGGTTCTCGCACCACCTCCATCTTCACCACCGTCACTTGTGACTTCGCCCACACTACCACTACCTCCACCACAGTCCAACATGGTGAATTCAGTGAAGCTACCTTTGTTTAAGGGCTTGGGAAATGAGGACTCGGACCAATTCTGGTTCGTCGTAAAAGCCATATGGTCACAAACGATCACATGAGAAAGGAAACATTGGTTAGTTCTTTACAGGATCATGCACTAACCTAGTACATCAAGTAGTCTAATGATAACCCAAACACTAGGTTGTCGGAGATTCATACTGCGCTGAATAAAGAGTTCAATAGACATAAATCTGAGGTGCAGTCAATTGTGGGGTTCAAGGAAGTCGTGATGAAGCCAGGTGAGAGACCTTGGGAATTGGATCATAGATTGAAGTGTAAAATCCATGAAGCTAATATGAACTTAACAGATGGACAACACCGCGAGTGGTTCTTGGCTTTGCTCTTACCTCACCTAAGGGTTGTACTGTCACAACAGAATATTATGACTTAGGCAAAGGTCTTGGAGATTGTAATAAGAATGCATGAAACACTAATGCAGGATCTGAATATGGGGTTTCAGAAGATCCATGCACACTTGCAAAATCTTTGCCTTGAAATGAAAAGTTTGAAGCTGGACAGAACAGTTCGACCGAAGGTGCGTGAAGAGATATGGTGCTTGAAATGTAAAGGCCATGGGCTTGATAAATACCATTGCCCGGTCTTTGCAAAATATATTGCAAGAGGAAGGCTGATGCCTTTGAGGCCGGAAGCCCAAACAGGACCGAGTGTGGGGCGTACATTGTGGTGCGCTATATTTCAGGGAGCAAGGAAACATACGACTGATAACTTTCATTTGCTGCAAAAGTTTGTACAAACACCGCAACAACTATTCTGCAACTTCTGTTGGTCGGTAGGGCATGATGACCACAAATGCTGAAGTTATGAATAGATGATGGACAAAACACCCACCTATAGAGTTCAAGTAGAAACGTGACCCCTTGACCAAAGCATTGGGATGGCTCGAATAGGCTTTCCGGGGTGTGGATGAGGCCGAGGCGGAGGAGGACCTGGCAGAGGTTAAGGACAACTAATTTGTTACAATTGTGGAGGACCAGGACACTATGCCCATAAATTCACTAACCCAACGCGTCCGTCGTGCAAATATTGTACTCAATTTAATCATGAGATGGAGGACTGTCCTACACTAATAGTGAGGATATGCGAAAAATGGGTGCTATCATTGTAGCTGACTCAGAACCTGTAGATGATGAGGGCTGAGCCTCGCGAAGAGGATCCAAATGTGAGTATAGTGCTCCAAAGTGGAATTGCAATGGGTGACAATAAGGGGAAACAAATCGAAGACAACGCATGGGTTCACAAAGCTCCAATGAAGGAGGCTGAACTTCATTTGGAGCATGCACGTGAAATGTTCATGGAAGAAAAAATGAGCTTCGCTGAGGCCTCTACCTCAGGAAGCTGGGATAAGCCTGTTTAGAAAATGGACCCTTATATGCTTATAACTTTTCTAGAGACCTACATGAAATTGCCACGCGATAGCAAGGCTGTGAAGGGGTTACATGAAATTATAAATAGATGCATCGGAAATGATCTGGGTGAACCGCGCATGGTATGGAAGTGTGGTAAGCATAAAGCAAGGATAGGGCATGAGATGAGACTCACCGTGCAGATAGGAGAATATGAAATGGATTAGGTTATTCTGGATCTGGGATCAGACGTGAATGTTTTGCCGAAGAAAACTTGGGAGCGAATGGGGAGACCTATGCTGCAGTGGTATCCAATTCAGTTAAGGATGGTAAATCAACAAAAGATCATCCCCATGGGACAACCGCAAGGAATAACTGTAGATATTGAAGGCGTGAGCACATTAGCTGACTTTGAAGTAATAGAAATTGTGAATGAAAACAACCCCTACCTTGCGCTCCTTGGAATTGATTGGGGTATTGACATGAACGGGGTAATCAACCTAAAGAAGTAAAAGATGATATTTGATAAGAAATCACTTCACGTAATAGTACCCCTGGATCCTCCTAAAGGATCACGCTATACGGAACCAGTCTGCTATTACGAAAGTGATGAAGATTTAGACTGTATATATAAGATAACAACGTGATACCAATATTGGGTGAATTCGGCAGCAGATGGATGAATTACATGGGATTGCGAGAGTTCCTGCAACTCAGACTTAGACAAAAAATTAGAGTGTTGGTAGAATCAGCTACATGAAATAACCACGCTGAGCTGTAACATGATGACCCAGTCACTGCGCTATATGTCGTCAGAGGTAAGAAATATGCCCACTTATGATGGCTTGGATAATGTGGATGTTTTTTTGGATGAATTTGATAGGGAAGTACCAGAGAAGCAATGCTTCCAGGATTTGGACTGGGCACTACGCGCTACGCCTGCGAGATAGTGGGGTACGCACAAGGGTAGTTTTGATGATTGGTGCGAGTGTAGGAGGATGATGAGAACACACTTTGGGAAGTCGAAGGTATGAGTGACAAACAAGTATGACGGGAAGTATGATCCACGCGCACACTTGGCCAAATGGGCTAAGGCCTATGGAGCAAAGCTCCAACCTGAATGGGTGCACTTGTTCTGTCACACCTTGGATGTCATCCTGATGAACTGGTACTTAGAGACAGAGCTTTGCCATGACACAAGTGAATGGGATATTCTGTGTGAAGGGTTCATAATGACATTCAACTTTGAAGACAAGTTTGACTGTATTGACGAAGTGCTACAAGAAGTTAAAGCAACAATCTTTAGAATACTGCAGGATCCTTTGGAGCTTATTCAATCCGATTGGACTACTCAACTGAGCCACACGCTGGAATGCTATAACGTGACTACTGAAGAAGAAGATGAGGACCCATGAAAGATTAATATCCTAGAAACCAAGGGTCACTGCGAGGTTGAGGGACTGCAGATCGAGAATCTTGATATAATCACGCCACTAAAAATGAAACAGGTAAATATTGCTACGGAGGCAGAGCCCAAATTCGCGAAGTTTGGAGATTACTAGGATGATGCAATGGTGGATAAGGTTGCTGAATTGCTCCACAAATACTAGGATTTGTTCCCTACTAAGTTTACAAAGTTAAAGGGGATAATAGGAGACTTGGGTATTATGAAGATCACGTTAAAACCCGATTCAAAGCCAGATAAGCAAAGATCTTACCGTCTCAATCCGAAGTATAAGGAGAAGGTTCACTTAGAGTTAGATAAGATGCTCGTGGCAAGCATCATTGAGCCTGTAGAAAAATCTGATTGGGTAAGCCCAATGGTGGTACAGGAAAAGAAGCAGAAGGATGAAATAAGGATATTCATAGATCTCAGGAAGTTGAATGATGCTTGCGTGCATGATCCTTTCCTGACTCCATTCACTTGCGAGGTATTGGATGACATAGGTGGCCAGGAAACATACTCCTTCATTGATGGTCTTTCTGGGTACCATCATATCAAAATCACATCTGAAGATAGAAGCAAAATGAACTTCGTGACTGAATGGGGATGTTTTTAGTACACTTTAATGCCTTTCAGATTAAAGAATGTGCCTGCTATTTTTTCGTGCGTAGTCATTGCTGCATTCAAAGACTTCATTCATAAGTTTTTGGAGGTGTACATTGATGATTGGACTGTGTTTGGGTTGGTAAAACTCCATGTGGCTAGTCTATGCTTAACGCTAGATACTTGTTGAGGGTACCAGATTGTGCTCAATTTGAAGAAATGTTTTTTTTGTGTTCCTTTTCAGACTCTGTTGGGTCATGTGGTTTGTAGACAGGGACTAATGGTAGACCCGCAAAGATTGCAGTGATACTTACTTGGAGGCACCAAGGAGTGTGAAATAGTTGCACGCAACCTTGGGACATACTTGGTACTATAGGAAGTTTATCAAGGGATACACCCAGATGACTGCGCCTCTAGAGAAGTTATTGAAAAAGGATGTCACGTTCTGTTGGAATGAGAACTATCAGAAAAGCTTGGATGTACTGAAAGGAAAAATGGTCACGGTGTCAATTTTAGTCTTCCCGGATTGGAAGGAGTTTCATGTACATGTAGACGCATCATGTATAGCACTGGGAGCAGTACTGACAGAAGCCAGTGGAGGCAAATTGGACCATCCTATAGCATTCGCAAGCAGGAGGTTATCTAAGGCTGAGAATAACTGTTCCACCACCGAGCGCGAAGGATTAACCATGGTATATGCGCTCCAAAAGTTTAGACGCTATTTGCTGGGTGGACATTTTAAGATGTATACGAATCATTCTGCGTTGAAATACCTAGTCAATAAGCCTGTGTTGGGGGGAGAATCTGTAGGTGGTTGTTATTTTTCCAGGAGTATGATTTTGAAGTTATTGTGAAGCCTGGACGACTGAACATGGGACCAGACCATCTGTCGCACATCAAAAAAGGGGAAGAGACCACTAAATTTGAAGAGGGATTGCTTGACGCACAACTATTTGCAGTACGCGTCATAGGTGGTCACTTTGAAGACATCATACACTTGCTAACGACAGGAACTACCCCAGAAGTCTACACCACCTAGCAGAAAAAGGAGTTAGTGGTGTGCATGGTAGACTTTTCTATTATTGCCAGATATTTGTACAAAATGGGGTCAGATGAAGTATTATGACGATACGTATCGAAGTTTGAAAGGAGCAGTATCCTCGCAGATGCTTATGGGGGCACCGCGGGAGGAAATTACATAGGAAGGGCGACCACACAGAAGATTCTATGCACAGGGTTGTGGTGGCCAACCCTCCATCAAGATTAAAAAAACTTACTACAAGGAGTGTGATGTGTGTCAAAGGATTAGCAAGCCATCGCAAAGAGATGAGCTGCCTCTGAGTACACAAAGGACGTTGCAACATTTCGAGAAATGGGTGACATATTTTGTGGGACCCATTCAACCCCAAGCGAAGAAGACGGAATCACGGTACATTATCACCACGACTGACTATTTGACTTGGTGGGTGGAGACACAACTTGTGAAGGACTGCATAGGCATGACCATTACAAAGTTTCTCTTTGAGTATGCACTAACGTGATTTGGGTGTCCAAAGATTTTGATGAGTTACTGTGGTACACACTTTCTGAACGAAACAATGAGTGCACTGACGGGGGAATTTTAGGTATATCACCAAAAAAGCATGCCTTATCACCCACAGGCTAATTGGACAGTGGAAGCATTAAATAAGGTGCTGAGAAATGCGCTAAAAAAAGGTTTCTAACGCTCAACAAAGTGATTGGGACCTACGCATACCTGTCGTACTATGGTCCTATCAAACGACATGCAAAAATTTGACTGGGTAGACACCCTTTAGGCTTGTATATGTTGTTGAAGCAGTAATCCCCATGGAATACATTGTGCCTAGTCTGTGCAAAGTGACACTCACAGGTATGACGGATTATGGAGCCCTCAAAGAGAGGCTCGCAACTTGCTGAGGTTGCGGAAGAAAGATTTTTGGCTAGATTTCACCAACAAGTAAAAAAACAGCTTGAAAAAGCATGGCATGATCGGCACATTAAGCTACACACCTTTAAGGTAAATGATATGGTTTTGTTATATGACAACAAGTTTGATAAATTTCTAGGGAACTTCAGAATGCATTGGCTAGGGCCCTGTGTCATTAAGGAGATTACCGATGGTGGAGCTGTTCTTTTGGTTAAATTGAATGGAGATCCCTTCCCAAGAAAGGTGAATGGTAGCCAATTGAAGCCATGCAATTGTTATCCGGCCAGGTGACTATATGAAGGTAGCATAGTCTTAGCACTCTAGGCAGCTAAAAGAAGGTGTGGGACTATAAAATACACTACCCAGGTTGGGGAACTGCGCGATTGGAGGATTGTGTAGAATGAGGAAATGTAATAGGGTTTGTGACAACACAAAGAGAGCTGCGCTACCCAAGGAAAAATTGCGCAGGTCAGATGGAAAGGGACCATTAAAGTCACTGTTCATGATTTGATGATAAGAATGCGGCCAAATGGAGTGGGCAGCCACCATTTAAGACAAAATTTATGGGTAAGATCCTTGGAAATCTTCTGCCAATTCAGTACTAATGAATTGAATGTGGGGGGAACAGTTGGATTTGAATTCAAAATGGCCTATAAATTACAGGTGGAGGCCCAACAAAAAAACACTTGGCATTTTGAACATTGAGTTGGTGAGCTCTCAGACGTGCATGACCCATGCATTCTTTGAAGAATTACTTGATTGCCTAGTGTTTGATCGGTTTCCAAAGTCTATCCACAATTGCATCCATGATTTTATCCCAGGATTCAAAGCTATGGGCACCAATGTAGTGACAACTAAGGGGGTTGTGCGAGAGGTAGTTATGGAGGTAGAGGGAGCTACTCTAGAGGTTGCAAAGGCACTAGTTGAAGTCCCCAATTCACCACGGATGCCTAGACCGAAGCCTACCCTAACCAAGGAAAGTGCGAAGGATATGAAGGGAAAATAGGCTGCGATACCGGTGCACGCGTTGCTTAGAAGAAACCCACCGAAGGACAAGACCGCTGCACAGGAAAAGGGCAAAACTATTAACTTGGAGCTGGAGGAGGAAGAGATTGAGGACATCCCAATGGATGATGAGGATTTGGGGGTGGAAGTGGAGGAAGTTGAATTCAATGGTTATGACCCTATCACTAAGTTTCCCGAATATGTCCTGTTAGAGTCAATCTAGTTATCCCTCTGTCAGAGATCAAAGCTCTTTTTTGCATTTCATGTTTAGGTTTTCCATCAGTTTCGATCAGTTGCATTTTGTTAGGCATGCCATAACTCTGACGAAATGGTTTGTGTCACTCATTCCCCTCGTGCTTGGCACTACTGGTTCAGGTTTATTCATAAAAACAAGTCTTGAAAGATCATTTACAATCCTGTTTCAAATTTCTAGGTCATGACAATAGTTCTCGGTCATTAGGTCTAGGGTTCAGTCAATTTTGTTTTGCAAAGTCTAAGAAGACCAACAGGCTAGAGGGATGTCCTCGATAGATGGTTACCTCAATAATTTTTATCATTATACAAATAAATTAGGACTTCTCTTCAAAACTCTGTTTTGAAGATAAGCCATCATCTCATTTTTGTAATAAATTTTCAAAAATTTCAGTTCTTGAAATGTCCTGGCGCAACCTTGGTCTCCTATGCCAGATCATATCACAGTGATCCCTGCAAAATATTGTCAAAGAAAATCATTATTTCAACCAAATTTAAGGAGGAAACCAAAAAGTTCAGAAGTCTTTTAACCCTGAAAAACTGTCAATGACCAAACATTACAAAATGGGTTATGGACCAAGAAAAAATCAAAAGGGAGTCTTTATAAAGATATTTCAACACATTTTCAACTCATTGTACATGCCAAGAGTGAAGAATATTATTCCAAAGCGAAATTGTGAGTTTGAGTGGAAGTTGGAGCAGTTTCCAGGCGCGCGACGCACTGGGCTAGGCGCGCGACGCATTAGAGTTGCACGGCGCACTAGGCACAAAGCCATAGTGTAAAAATACAAGCGTGCGGCGCATTTGGTGAGGCGCGCGGCGCATTGGGTTTGGAGCCTGAAACTTGTTTGGAAAAGCATCAAATCGCCTCCTCTCCGCACAAATTTGCAGGTAGGCTCATACCCATTACCTTTGCTTGGCTTTTAAAGGTTAATGTGACGGGTTCATTAAACATTCGCCGTAGATATCCAAGTTGGAAAGCCCTCCTTTGTCAATGAAAAAAATGATGTAGGGTTTGAGTGTAAAAAATTGTTGTAGGGTTTGAAACCAAGGTTTTGATTTTTTCCCCATTTCCCTTCATTTCCCATTCCCAAATTCACCATTATTTTTCCCCATTAATTCCCTCATTAATCCTACACTACAATCCCTCAAATCTTAGTCCCTCACCTCTATTTAAAAAAAAACACATTATCCCTACCTAACATCCCAAAATCCTAAATCCAATATTTTCATTTCCCTTTCCTTCCGTAATTCCCTCGTTTTTATTTCCAAAGTCCCTAATTCCCTAATGTTTTCCCTTTCCTAATATTCCCTTGTGCATTTGTTTCCCCTTGGTCATAGCATTTTTAGAGCAAAGAACATTTTACAGTCAATTGTACACACAGATTATACATCAGCATATATATTCCATCTATCTTGTTTTCAAATTCATGTCAGAGATCGAGTCAATCTATGAGCAGGAGTATGACAGTGAATCTACACGGGAGGTAAATTTGCCATGGAGGTATCACAAAAGTGGCAAAGGTGGTCAGCATGTCAGGGAGGAGCCTACTTCTTTGGTTCAATTGCAGGCTTGCCCACTTGCAATGGATTGTTTTCAGCGTCAATCATGTTTCCAATACTGTGAGATGATCTCACAAACTCAACATCATTGGGAACTAGTCCGATTATTTGTTCTACATTTACATGATGGCCATGTAAACCTCACCAGAGTAAATTTCACCTTGTCACCAGAGACTATTGCTCAGGCCACCGAGATACCAAATTTAGGAGAGGAATGGAGCAAACGCCAATAGTTAGACAGATTTTACTATGAGCCATACATCAAAGCCGGGTATATGAGACACTTGAGCACAGTTTTTCCTTTCAGATTCCTGAGGGATGAGTTTGCACCATTGATGAAACTCATCATTCGATATTTCAGTTGCGAGGGTAGATTCTCGCGTCTCTATGCGTACCATGTCCGTTTGTTGATGCATTTCATGAGGGTACGTATGATGAACATTCTATACTTCATGTGTCACAACATAGAGACGATGGTGACTTTAGTACAAAGGAAGAGCCCAGCACATCAGCATAAGAGCATATATCATTATGCGCTGATCAAAATCATAGTGATGCATCAATTGACACAGCAGGGCATTACTTGGGAGGATTTCATCTCCCGTGACTACTTCTCAGTGCTACAGCCACCTCCCGAGATAGTTCATTATGAGGGAGTGCCTTCACACCAGCCAGACATTCCTGAGACTGAGCATATAGGTGCTCCTCCATATGTGACATACCAGCGAGGCCATAGAGCCTTATTTGCATCTACACGACGAGTACTATCTCCACCCGGGGTGGAAGGGGTCTCGTTGAATTCATCAGCACAACGAGGATTATCTCCACGTCATGTGGAAGGGGTCTCGCCTTCTTCTTCAGCACAGGTACAGATCTAGGATAGGGGCAAGAGGCCCATGCATGATGAGGGTCCTTCAGGAGGTTGGGACATAGATTTCATTGATGTTGATGCGAGCTCTCCTAGCTTGGAGCTAAAGGAGATCATCCGGGAGCAAAGGGCTGAGAATGACTCCCTGCAAAAGAAATTGCAGATGGCTATGTGGGTGATAAACTACTTGGAGCAGTGCAAAAAACAGCTAGAGGATGAACATACACTTTATGAGCTGCAGAAAATCCGTGAAGATCGAGAATTGGCCCGAAAGAGACCCGGTGATTTGACACCGATTGATCGAGAGTCTATGCTCATCCGTGTGAACACTCATTTGGAGAAATTTTTGGCGAAGGCAAACAAAGACAAAGACATGCTTCTTCATATGAAAACTCATTATTGGGCTCGTATGCATGTCTGCAAAGCAAAAATGAAGATCCTAAAGAGGCGATTGAGCAAAGCACTAAAACGGCGAAAAAAGCCCGATCCACTCCAAATTTTGGCTGAGGATTCATTGGCGGGGCACAATACATGATGGAGGGTATTCACTCCAAATTTGAGCAAATTCGGAGAAATTTTTGTCATTTTGAAAATTTTGTCCTAAAAACAGGTTTTTTGGCTGAACGTGTAGTGCGTCGACGCGTGCGCTTAAGATTGGGACACTCGCTGGAGGAAAACTCTACATTTTTGAGTTTTTCATGATGAGTTATACATGCTCAAATATTTCCAAAGCATTTCATTAAGTTCTGGGTGACCAAAAGGCTCAAAAAAACCATGAAAATCACCTTTTTGCCACCTTTTGCACCAGCAGGAAGTACTTCCGCGAGAATGAAATTTTGAGGGGGCAAATGAGCTGCAAATTGCAAAATTCCACTTGGGCTGGATAGCAGACATCTAGGGCTTTCCAACTAGCTATTTTGATCTTGATTTGGATGTCGGGAAGTGCCCCAAAAACAGGTTGAAAGGCGCGCGACGCATAGGGCTCAGGCGCGCGGCGCACAAGGCTTTTTGGCCAAATTTCATCTTATAGCTCAGGAAATGCAGCCAGTTTGACCAGTTTTGACTTGTGATGTGATTTTTCACTCCTCTTGATATAATTAATGAAACATGATGTTATTTTGACACTTAGTTACTCATTCTAGAAGATTCATTCACCAAAAAGTGAAAATTTAATGAATGAATTTGTTTCCTACCTTATAGAGGCAAGTTGTTTTGACTGCCTAGATTGTAGTGCTTTGTTTAGAGTTGGTTGAAACAAATCCTAGGATGATGAGCTCGACCCCTAGAGGAAAGGGACTGAGTTGGCTTGCCTATATTATGTATTTACTTAGTCATTTTCAGGGTTGGACTCTTGGGAAAAGTTTGACACTTTATTGTAGATATTTTATCTGCATTTTGGCAAAGGAAAGACCAGGGTTTTGTAGCACTATTTGGGATTCATGTGGATTTATGTGTTGATGGTGTGCTTCTTTCAGTATTTGTAAGTTTTTTATGTGTATCACTTTCATTCTCTTATCTTCTGCAATTGAACAAATGAAGTGTTAAGGTAGAATCCATAATTTTCTATGCTCTGCCTTTAAGTTTGTTTGATTTTCCATGTTTTCATCTGTTTATGGAGAATCCTTGAAAGTTTCTTGCTCTCCTTAACTTCTCACCAGTCAGATATAGCCATTCATTCTCTTTAAAAGCATCAAGACAATCGCCTACCTTGTCCAAAGTAGACCTCTGCAAAAAACTGTGCCTCATCCCCGCACCCAAAATTGCCTTTCCCTTGAATTCAACTAAACTTTTGTAAATCAATTTCAAACTATTTGTACTTCATACCTAGCCTAAAATTAGTTATCAATTTAGTCATCTCGACCTCATTGATTACCTTTTTCCGATATTGACTCGGAGAGAGCCCTCTCCTGTCCTTGTAGGGCTAGCTACGAGGCTGAGCGTCGTTTGATGTAGCCTTGAGTTTTACCTTATTTCAGCCTAAGGTAGATTTGAGCGCTAACATAGTGGCGACCATACTGGGAAAGAAATCTCAATGGTTTGCTTGTTGATGTGTTTGTTTCATGAGTCTTAGACGGAGTCTGAAGTCACACAAGGTAGCTTTCAAAAGGATTTTGCTATGCATAAGCAGAAGTAGATAAACGCTGCTTCAGTCGATCTCCGATTAGCTTTTGAGCACTTGATTTGCAAATCCCCCAGTAAACTTGTTCGTTCTAGACCTTTGGATGATTGAGTCTAGAATTCGATAGGCTGAATTACTTATATTCCTTTGATTTTTTGAAAAAACACACTGGCTTCAAAAAGACATACAAGAGCTAATCCAGATCCTAACCCACCCCCTGTCTACGAAAATCCAAACTTGATTCGAAAAATCCTTCGCCAAGAAAGCTCGGTGACTCCCGTGGTTAAATCCCATTCCTATCCTGCAATTTTTGAATATCTTGAAGAACTTGATTTTGATGAGAAGTTTGAACTGTCATTGTTCAAAACCAATTCTGAAAATGCTCTTGATTCTATAGTTCCGAATCCTGATTTGCGGTCGCCCTTCAAATTGAAAAGTCTAACAAGTCTATTGAGAATTTCATTTTAAGACAGCTCCAAACTACAATTGAGGTTACGAATATCATTGATTTTCTAGAAACTACATCTGCTACCATTGGATCATCTATTACGGCATCCACCTCTAGACATCCTACTGAACCGCCTTTCATTCCTACCATCGCTATGCAACCCATTATTTCTGATCAGAAGTTTGCAATCAATTCGCCTTCATCTACTATTTCCACGCCTAAAACTACATCTCCTCCACACACACCTCCTCATACACCTCACACCTCAGCTGCACCTACTCCCCTAACATCTCCAAGGCCGACTGCCAATCCACCAAGAACCATGGCTGCCAGATTTGCACCCCTTGCTTTGCTGGCCAATTTGGATCCTATGCCTACTGATTATCAGAGCAAGATTCCTATATTCGATGGCACACCACAGAGTATATCAGCTCAACAGCATATTGTCTGAATGACGGACCTTTTGGACCTGCATGAAATTGATGCGGAAAATGTTTCAATGAGATTATTTGCCCAGACTTTTGGAGGAGAGGTTCGTAAATGGTTTAGAGATTTAAAAGCAAGGAGTATCAATACATTACAGGAACTTCAGACCTTGTTTCTAGATCGGTGGGAAATGAAGAAAGATCCGTTGCAAATCACTTCAGAGTATACCAACATCAAGCGTAATCCTGGTGAGTCCGTTCAGGATTATATTATCAGATTTAATGCAGTGTATAATGCAATTCCAGATGACTTAAGACCATCTAAAAAGTTAGCTCTTCTTAAATTCTCAGATGGTTTTGATCCGGAAATGGCTTATTCACTATGAGACAGAGATCCGCCTACCTTAGAAGATATGCAAAAGATTGCTGTTAGTGTTGAGGCAAATCTGAAAGATAAGAGAGCACAGTTGAAAGCAGAGAAAAGAGTGACTATAAAGGAAGAGTATACATCAGAACCGCCTTGGCTTCAAGAGATGGAAAAAATGTTCAAAAGAATGAACCTTGATAAATCAGAAACGTAGATTTGTAATCTAAATTACCGTGGCCAGCAACAGCCACAATTCAGAATTAAGCAGTGTGAACAAAGAGCACAAGAGCCGGCAGCCCAACAACAGATTAAGACTCCTCTTTTGCAAAATTTTGTGAGTCAAGATTCAGATGACGATGCTGATCTAGTAGGGGACGAAAATCACTTCTTTACTCCTGACGATCTGCCCATTTACATCACTGAAGATGAAGAGTATGGAGAAAGTTCAGGGGCCCAGCAAGATGAAGATTTTATCTTAGCAAATGATGCAGATTTAGATGATTACCAAAGAGGATATTTGAATGCCTTGTCCACTCAACAGAAGAAGTACTCATTGAGAAACCGAGATGTGCCCATAAATCCAATTCAGAAAAGGAAAGAAGCTACAACACCAAAGACAGATTCACCCATACCACAGAAGAAAGGAAATGAGACAATTGATCCCACAACTAGCAAAGTATCATCAACAGAAGGGACAAATTAGGCAAGTATAATCAAGGATAAGAAGGAAGTTCCGGTCAAAGAAGTCGAAAAAGTTTCAGCATTTAGTTTGGAAAATGAAATTTCCAAATTAAAAATATCCAGTCCTTTGACAGAAATCATGAAGAACAGCATCTACCATGGTAAAGTCTCTAAAATTCTAAATTTTGATCCAATGTTTGACACGGTAAACGTTGAAGATGATCAGCCAGAATTGATATTTGGGCCTGCATTAGATGGTGAGTCCCCTGACAGTGATGTTCCTCCCTTTTATATCAGTTTGAGATTGCATGAATATGTATTGCACAATGCTATGTTCGATTCGGGTGCTTCGCACAATTTGATGCCAAAGGCGATCATGGAGAAGCTGGGACTAGACATTACAAGGAAATATCATGATTTGTATTCATTTGATTCCAGTCGTGTGAGATGTATCGGGCTCATCAAAGATTTGGTTGTTAGCTTAGACCAAATTCCAGCAAAGAATTTTTTGATGGATGTGATTGTGGCAGACATTCCTCCGCGATTTGGGATGCTCCTTTCGAGATCTTGGGGAGCAAAATTCAAAGGTACACTACAATTAGATTTCTCTTACGCAACAATTCCAGTCTTTGGTCAAATGAGAAAGTTATATTGAGAGCAAAAGATGAAATACATGATAACCAGCAAAGAGAAGCCAATCAATCATCTTGTAAATTATGTACATACCGATTTAGAGTCGTTTGTGTTGCTTGTTGATAGTTTTAATGATCTAGATAGTCAGTTAGTTCAGGCGGAAGATATACCAGAAATCATTGAGAATTTTAGAGAAGTTCTGCAAAAAGAAAGAAGAGAAAAGCAAACTATCCTGGACCAATCAGCTAAAGAAAATGGGCAGCAAACAGAAAAAATAGAGCCGGTGCAATTTCAGCATTTAGAGGACGATGAAGATGGTCTTTGGACCATGGATTTTGATGGCGCAGTACGTAGTGATGGAGCTGGAATTGGTGTTTGGATTCGCAGTCCATTTTCCGCTATGGATAAGGTTCCAAGCAAAGTGAGAGTGTGTTCCTACAAGCTAGCATTTGATTCTTCTAATAATGAAGCGGAATATGAAGCTCTAATTGCTGGCCTTAAGATTCTTAGAAAGCTGAAAGCGAAAAAGATTGCAGTCTATGGTGATTCAAAGTTGGTGATAAAGCAGGTCAAAGATGAGTTTCAGGCCAAGCATCCTCGCATGAGAGCTTATCGAAATGCAGTCTTAGATATTTTGAAGTTATTTTCTAATCATACCTTGACATGTGTGCCTCGCATACAAAATGGTGTTACTGATGGACTTGCTAAGGCAGCAAACAACTTAAAAATTCCGATCAATTCCAGCAACAAGTTTGAGATTCATGTGAAACACCGTCCCACCGTTCCAGACAATCAGTGATGTTGGCAAGTCTTTCAGGATGACGAAGAGATTAATCAGTTTCTGCAGAATAAGGGTAAGTTCAAAGATACTTCCATAGATACAGAGCATGATGATGGTAGTGATGATATACAAATAAATCAAATGGAAGTACTACAACTTAAAGATAACATCATTCCTAAGGGATTGATCCCTTTGGAAGAACTTTTCGACCAAGATGATGTAGCTCGTAAACCAACATTGAGGCCGAATGAAAGGGGCATTGAAGAGGTAAATATTGGGCTAGCTGAGAATCCCAAGATGGTAAAATTATCAAAGTCATTATCACCAAAGGTAAAGGCAGAATATGTGAAATTGTTGTCTTTATTTTCTGATGTTTTTGCATGGGATTACTTAGATTTAAAAACATATGACACAAATATCATTCAACATACTATTCCCATTAAGTCAAATCAGAAGCCTTTTCATCAAAATTTGAGGAGAATCAATCCAAAGCTGCTACCATCAATTGAAAAAGAGGTAAACAGATTGTATAAGTCAAGAATCATTGTGCCTATTCGATTTTCAGATTGGATATCAAATTTGGTGCCCGTGAGAAAGAAAACAAGCGAGATCCGTTTATGTATTGACTTCAGAAATTTGAATAAGGTCTCATTAAAAGACAATTATCCGCTGCCAAAAATGGACCACATATTGTAGTGAGTAGTTGGAACATCAAGGATGCCACTACTCAACGACTATTCAAGATATAATCAAATTCTAGTGCATGAAGATGGTCGTGACAAGACAGCGTTTACCACTCCATGGGGAACGTTTCATTATGCAAAAATGCCGTTTGGTTTGAAGAATGTAGGAGCCACCTTTCAGCATGCAATGGACATGGATTTCACCAATGTGAAAGATGTATTTTTAGTTGTTTATCTTGATGATTTAATTGTGTTTTCAAATTCTGATGAAGAACATTTGTATCATTTGAAAATTGTCATCCAAAAGTGTAGAAAATATGGCATTTCGCTAAATCTGAAAAAGAGTCTTTTTGCCATGGATGAGGGCAAGCTCCTTGGCCACATCATATCTAAAGATGGCATCCGTGTTGACCCTGCACATGTTGAAGCCATTCAGTAAACTGAACAACCCCGGAATAAGAAAGAAATACAGTCCTTTAATGGTAAACTGAATTTTCTGCGTTGCTTCATTCCAAATCTAGCGGAGCATCTTAGAGAAATCACGAGCATGCTGAAAAAGGACAGTCAGGTAAACTAGACCGAAGAGGCAGTGAAATCATTCAATTTAGTGAAGTTATCTCTTTATTCAGCTCCTATTTTAATCATCCCAGACTACACGCAAGATTTTATTTTGTTCTCATTTGCATCTGAGCACACTTTGGCAGCTGTATTAATGCAGAAAAGGGAAGGAGTTGAAAAGCCCATTGCCTTTTTGAGTCGTATTATAAGAGATGGAGCATTGAAATACAACATTATTGAGAAACAAGCACTTGCGCTTGTAAAGTCCTTGAAAGATTTCCGTGTGTATATATTGCATTCCCACATTCTAGCCTATGTTCCTAACGCAACAGTTAAAGATATTTTGGTACAGGCAGATCCAGAAGGCAGGCAGGGTAAGTGGATTGCTGTGTTTTTAGAGTATGATGTGGAGATTAAACCAACCAAACTGATCAAAGGACAAGGACTTGCGAACTTAATGGCTGAAACGAATCTGCAAGTTCTAGATATAAATTTGATTGCTGCTATGTCGGATGAAGATGAGGAGAATTCATCAGTTCAGGTATCTGAGATGTTTCTTTCCTGTCCTTGGTATGCTGACATTTTATATGTACTTCAGAATTTGTCTTCACCTCCCGGAATGCCTAGAAATAAGAGTAGAACATTGAAGTTGAAAGCTGCAAAATTCTGCATACTAGATTCTACATTGTTTTGGAAAGACCCTGGTGGAATGTTATTGAATTGTTTGGTGGAGCAAGAAGCCAAAAGAGTTGTGGAAGACATTCATAGAGGAGACTGTGGAGGCCATATGTTTTTGAAAACCACAACGAAAAAGATTCTAAGGGTAGGTTATTATTGATCTTCATTGTTTTCAGATGTATATAAGGCTGTTAAAAATTGTCACGAATGCCAAATTTTTGAAGGGAAGCAGAAACTACAGCCTTTTCCTCTCAAACCAATCGAAATTAGTGCACCTTTTTTCAGCAGTGGGGATTGGATTTCATCGCTGAAATTCAACTGGCATCGTGACGACGACATAGATGGATATTGACAGCCACGGACTACTTCGTGAAATGGATTGAAGCGATTCCTACCCAACAAGCCATGGATGCGGTAATTATCTCTTTTCTTGAAACCAATATTTTGTCACATTTTGGATGTCCAAGTAAGTTAATCACAGATAATGTAGTGGAATTCAAGTCAAAAAGGATGGTCGAGTTTTGCTATAAGTATAATATTAGCGTGGGACATTCAACCGCATACCATCCTCAAGGAAATGTATTGGTGGAATCATCTAATAAATCTTTGGTTAATATCATTAAGAAATTGCTGGAAATTAATAAAAAGGGCTGGCACAAGAAGTTAGTAAATGCACTAAGGGTTGATAGGGTGAGTTAGAAAAAGTCTATTGGCATGTCTCCTTTCGAGTTGGTGTATGGGACAGACACGATTTTTCCTACTTCGCTTGCTGTCCCGGTAGTCAAATTGCTTTAGGAAGTCGGTAGTGAGGAAGATCCTATGCAGAGAAGGATTAATCAGATGATCCATTTACAGCAGACACGGGAGGATGTATTTCAAAACACTTGCAAGTTGTAGGAGTGCATCAAAAAGATTTATGATCGAAAGGAAAAAGCGGACACATTTCAGCTAGATGAGGTAGTTTTGAGGTGGGATGCTTGACATGAAGACAAAGGAAAACACGACAAATTTGAAAATTTATGGAAGGGTCCTTACAAGATTGCAGCGTATCGTGGCCAAAATGCTTTTCTTCTCAAAGAAATGAATGGAGATGAGTGTCCTGGAGGGCCGATAAATGGTCGGCTATTAAAGAGATACTACTTCTGAGTATTTTCTACTCATTTCATCATCATTGTACATATCGTTTTACTTCTGTTTTGTTGCACATGTATACTAACTTCTCATCTTTAGTCTGGGGCCTGCAGTGAAGGCTATAATTCTAAAAATGGAGGTTAGTTGGTTCAAGTTTGTCAAGTCAATTGTATCAGTCCTTCTAGTTTCGAGTCTGTTTTGGTCAAAGTGGTTTTTGGTTTTTTAGTCCAATTGTCAAAATTTTGTGTTGGAATAATGACTCCATCGCCCAATGGATGAAGGCACTGTCCAGCTCTTACAGAGATCTGCGGTTCTTGGCATCTCAATGGAGCTACCATCCCCATTGGAGCCAATGTTAGAGTCAGTCTAGTTATCCCTCCGTCAGAGATCAAAGCTCTTTTTTGCATTTCATGTTTAGGTGTCCCATCAGTTTCGATCAGTTGCATTTTGTTAGGCATGCCATAACTCTGACGGAATGGTTTGTGTCACTCATTCCCCTTGTGCTTGGAACTGCTGGTTCAGGTCTATTCATAAAAACAAGTCTTGAAAGATCATTTACAGTCCTGTTTCAAATTTCTAGGTCATGACAATAGTTCTCGGTCATTAGGTCTAGGGTTGAGTCAATTTTGTTTTGCAAAGTCTAAGAAGACCAGCAGGCCAGAGGGATGTCCTTGATAGATGGTTACCTCAATAATTTTTATCATTATACAGATAAATTAGGACTTCCCTTCAAAACTCTATTTTGAAGATAAGTCGTCATCTCATTTTTGTAATAAATTTTCAAAAATTTCAGTTCTTGAAATGTCCTGGCGTAGCCTTGGTCTCCTTTGCTAGATCATATCACAGCGATCCCTGCAAAAAATTGTCAAAGAAAATCATTATTTCAACCAAATTTAAGGAGGAAACCAAAAATGTCAGAAGTCTATTAACCCTGAAAAAGTGTCAACGACAAAACATTACAAAATGGGTTATGGACCAAGCAAAAATCAAAAGGGAGTCTTTATAAAGATATTTCAACACATTTTCAACTCATTGTACATGCCAAGAGTGAAGAAGATTGTTCCAAAGCGAAATTGTGAGTTTGAGTGGAAGTTGGATCAGTTTCCAGGCACGCGATGCACTGGGCTAGGCGTGTGGCACACTGGGAACAAAGCCACAGTGTAAAAATACAAGCACGCAACACATCAGAGGCGCGCAACACATTGGGTGAGGCATGCGACGCACTGGGTTTGGAGCCTGAAACTTGTTTGGAAAAGCATCAAATCGCCTCCTCTCCGCACAAATTTGCAGGTAGGCTCATACCCATTACCTTTGCTTGGATTTTAAAGGTTAATGTGACGGGTTCATTAAACATTTTCCGTAGAGATCCAAGTTGGAAAGCCCTCCTTTGTCAATGACAAAAATGTTGTAGGGTTTGAGTGTAAAAAATTGCTGTAGGGTTTGAAACCAAGGTTGTGATTTTTTCCCCATTTCCCTTCGTTTCCCATTCCCAAATTCACCATTATTTTTCCCCATTAATTCCCTCATTAATCCTACACTACAATCCATCAAATCTTAGTCCCTCACCTCTATTTAAAGAAAAAACACATTATCCCTACCTAACATCCCAAAATCCTAAATCTAATATTTTCACTTCCCTTTCCTTCCCTGATTCCCTCGTTTTTATTTCCAAAGTCCCTAATTCCATAATGTTTTCCCTTTCCTAATATTCCCTTGTGCATTTGTTTCCCCTTGGTCACAGCATTTTTAGAGAAAAGAACAGTTTACAGTCAATTGTACACACTGATTATACATCAGCATATATATTCCAGCTATCTTGTTTTCAAAGTCATGTCAGAGACCGAGTCAATCTATGAGCAGGATTATGAAACTGATTTTACACCGGAGGTAAATGTGCCATGGAGGTATCACAAAAGTGGCAAAGGTGGTCAGCATGTCAGGGAGGAGCCTACTTCTTTGGCTCAATTGCAGGCTTGCCCACTTGCAATGGATTGTTTTCAGCGTCAATCATGTTTCCAATACTGTGAGATGATCTCACAAACTCAACATCATCGGGAACTAGTCCGATTATTTGTTCTACATTTACATGATGGTCATGTAAACCTCACCAGAGTAAATTTCACCTTGTCACCAAAGACTATTGCTTAGGCCACTGGGATACCAAATTTAGGAGAGGAATGGAGCAAACGCTAGTAGTTAGATAGATTTTACTATGAGCCATACATCAAACCCGGGTATATGAGACACTTGAGCATAGTTTTTCCTTTCAGATTCCTGAGGGATGAGTTTGCACCATTGATGAAACTCATCATTCGATATTTCAGTTGCGAGGGCAGATTCTTGCGTCTCTATGCGTACCATGTCCGTTTGTTGATGCATTTCATGAGGGTATGTATGATGAACATTCCGTACATCATGTGTCGCAACATAGAGAGGATGGTGACTTTAGTACAAAGAGCCCAACACATCAGCATAAGAGCATATATCATTACGCGATGATCAAAATCATAGTGATGCATCAATTGACACAGCAGGGCATTACTTGGGAGGATTTCATCTCCCGTGACTGCTTCTCAGCTCTACAACTACCTCTCGAGATAGTTCATGATGAGGGAGCACCTTCACACCAGATAGACATTCCTGAGACTGAGCATATAGGTGCTCCTCCATATGTGACATACCAGCGAGGCCATAGAGCCTTATTTGCATCTACATGACGAGTACTATCTCCACCCGGGGTGGAAGGGGTCTTGTTGACTTCATCAACACAACGAGTATTATCTCTAGATCATGTGGAAGGGGTCTCGCCTTCTTCTTCAGCACAGGTATAGATCCAGGATAGGGGCAAGAGGCCTGTGCATGATGAGGGTCCTTCAAGAGGTCGGGACATAGATTTCATTGATGTTGATGCTAGCTCTCCTAGCTTGAAGCTAAAGGAGATCATCCGGGAGCAAAGGGCTGAGAATGACTCACTACAAAAGAAATTGCAGATGGCTAAGGGGGTGATAAATTACTTGGAGTAGCGCAACAAATAGCTAGAGGATGAACATACACTTTATGAGCTGCGGAAAATCCGTGAAGATCGAGAATTGGCCCGAAAGAGACTCGGTGATTTGACACCGATTGATCGAGAGTCTATGCTCATCCGTGTGAACACTCATTTGGAGAAATTGTTGGCGAAGGAAAACAGAGACAAAGACATGCTTCTTCATATGAAAACTCATTATTGGGCTCGTATGCATGTTTGCAAAGCAAAAATGAAGATCCTAAAGAGGCGATTGAGCAAAGCACTAAAATGGCGAAAAAAGCCCGATCCAATCCAAATTTTGGTCGAGACTTCATTGGCGGGCCACAATACATGATGGAGGGTCTTCACTCCGAATTTGAGCAAATTCGGAGAAATTTGTCATTTTGAAAATTTTGTCCTAAAAACAGGTTTTTTGGCTCAACGCGTAGCGCGTCGACGCACGCACTTAAGATTGGGACACTTGCTGGAGGAAAACTCTACATTTTTGAGTTTGTCATTATGAACTATACATGCTTAGCTATTGCCAAATAATTTCATTAAGTTATGGGTGACCAAAAGGCTCAAAAACACCATGAAAACCACCTTTCTGCCACCTTTTGCACCAGCAGGAAGTACTTCCGGGAGAATGACATTTTGAGGGGGCAAATGAGCTCTAAATTGCAAAATTCCACTTGGGCTGGATAGAAGACATCTAGGTCTTTCCAACTAGCTATTGTGAGCTTGATTATGCCGGGAAGTGCCCCAAAAATAGGTTGAAAGGCGCGTAGCGCATAGGGCTCAGGCACGCGGCGCACAGGGCTTTTTGGCCAAATTTCATCTTTTAGCTCAGGAAATGCAGCCAGTTTGACCAGTTTTGACTTGTGATGTGATGTTTCACTCCTCTTGATATAATTAATGAAACATGATGTTATTTTGACACTTAGTTACTCATTCTAGAAGATTCATTCACCAAAAAGTGAAAATTTAATGAATGAATTGGTTTCCTACCTTATAGAGGCAAGTTGTTTTGACTGCCTAGATTGTAGTGCCTTGTTTAGAGTTGGTTGAAACAACTCCTAGGATGATGAGATCGACACCTAGAGGTAAGGGAATGAGTTGGCTTTGCTATATTATGTATTTTCTTAGTCATTTTCACTGTTGGACTCTTGGGAAAAGTTTGACACTCTATTGTACATATTTTATCTGCATTTTGGCAAAGGAAAGACCAAGGTTTTGCAGCACTATTTGGGATTCATGTGGCTTTATGTGTTGATGGTGTGATTCTTTCAGTATTTGTAAGTTTTTTATGTGTATCACTTTCATTCTCTTATCTTCTGCAATTGAACAAATGAAGTGTTAAGGTAGAATCCATAATTTGCTATGCTCTGCCTTTAAGTTTGTTTGATTTTCCATGTTTTCATATGTTTATGGAGAATCCTTGAAAGTTTCTTGCTCTCCTTAAATTCTCACCATTCATATCTAGCCATTCATTCTCTTTAAAAGCATCAAGACAATCGCCTACCTTGCCCCAAGTAGACCTCTGCAAAAAGCTGTGCCTCATCCCTGCACCCAAAATTGCCTTTCCCTTGAATTCAACTAAACTTCAAAAAATCAATTTCAAACTATTTTTACTTCATACCTAGCGTAAAATTAGTTATCAATTTATTCATCTCGACCTCATTGATTACCTTTTGCCAAGATTGACTCGGAGAGAGCCCTCTCCTTTCCTCATAGGGCTAGCTACGAGGCTGAGCATGGTTTGATGTAGCCTTGAGTTTTAGCTTATTTCAGCCTAAGGTAGATTTGAGCGCTAACATGTCCCTTCATGCAAGGGCAAGACCAAGGTGCCAAAGGAAATTGATGAAAGCAAGGTCGTCTTGCACATACCTCTGTTGCCAGATGAGATTGTATTTGAAGGACCGCGCTTGGGGCAGGTTCCGCTGTTGAAACTAGAAGATTGGGACTTAGTTGACACTGAGAAGTTCCCACACTTGGTGACAGAACAACTAATGCACCGCGTTGTTCACACAACCTCCAACATAGCTGCATTGGAACTGCGGAAGTCTCTTAGGGGACTAGACAAGGCAAGTCTTCTCAACCTGTTATGGGTGCCGCACTACAATCGTACACGCATTATAGTATTGGTCATCAAGCAGCTGCTATGCGTGGTGCACGATGGGTGTCTATGACTGGAGAAGCCAATACCTATCACTAACAGGTTGATCCATAAGATCACATGGCTACCCTATATAGAGAAAAATTCAGCCATGATGTTTAGCGGAAAAGGTGGCAAACAGGCCTTCACGGAGGCCATGAAGAAGAAATTCAAGCTCGTGAAGAAGTTGTGAGGTTATGCCATCTTGAGTATCTACGATCCTATGGTCAAGGTGGCCACGCAGATTTTGGCAGGAAAAGTTATGAGGAAGTGTCGCACAAATGAAGTGTCGGCACATGTCATCACTCTAGGGGCCTAATGCGCTAAAGGAGTCCATTTTAATTGGGTGCACTATCTCTATGGTGAATTCCTTATGAACTATCACAAGGCATAGGAGCTCAACAAGACCTTCCACTATGCGTGGCTCTTGCTGTCCATTGTGCTGGTAGTCTGGGAGCTATCAAAAGACAGTCAATTCCCCTCGGTCATGCCAGACCTGCCATAAGCAGTGAAGTACACTTCACTGTGGGTGACCAAGGATGCTCAGCGCATAAAGGATAGCAAGATCTTTTGGATCTTGATGGAGATGAACATACGCATGGCTATTAATCGCAAATCACGATTGTTGCCTACTGTGTTTACTAAGCTATAGGAGTACGTGGAGTTCAAGGCAAACTTTTAGTGTGTTGCAATCAGGGCACAAAAGGACATTGAGCAAAAGTGGCATGACTTGCCTTACTTAGCAATAGATGACGCGATTGATGCAGTTCTTGATCACTGGCCGACAGAGTGGCAAACTGCCTCAAACTTGGCGATGGGGTCGAGCAATTCCTTTGCGCAACGCAAAAAGGAGGAGGCCAAGCTCAAGATGGTGCAACTAGCCGAGAAGAGGAAGAAAGAGATCACTACCAAGGCCCAGGTAGAGCGCAATGCTACCCAGCAGGCAGAAAAGTAGACAGACGAAATAGAGCATGGCTTTGACAAAAGTGCAAAGTCGCCTTCACCCGAAACAGAGGAAGAAACAGACAAGCAAACAAAGCAGCATGGAGTGAACCCACAGAATACGTCGTACCACATCAAATGTCCAAGAGAACAAGAAAAAGTGGGGTTGCAGATGAAATCCAAGGCTAGTAAGACATCGCTGGACCCAATCACTCTAACAGAGGGAGATTTGAATGGTGCAGGATGTCACCGTGGAGGTACTACAACAGTTTGAGCCACAACAACAACAACTATTGAGGGCCATCTAGATGGGTCTGCATGAGCTATAGATCTATGCATCATAGGCTATCACAGTGTCCACCAACCTCGCTATCGATACTTCAGAAGCTACCGAGATGCTGCGTGTGAAGGACTCCCGAGCGATAGTGCTGCCGAATGGAGCACTGACTATAGAAAACGAAGCTAACAGGTCCATTGTCAGCGCCCTCAAGGGAGTGGGGTTTAACTTGGCAACACTTCGTCGTGAGCCGCTCCACCTATTGTAGGATGGAGTGATCGTGGAGCTGAGGGCCTGCAAACAATGCACTGTGCAAGTAATCAGTGAGCAGAAGATTAATAATGTGTAGATGGTCCTGCAGTGAGACACCGCCCTCACTTCCATGGTAGAACTTACTGACACAAACATGCAGATGATTGAGGCCATGTAGGGAACCTAACGAATGGTCCTTGAATTGACCATTCTTGAGGATGCAGAGGCAGATGAGCAGGTCTAAAAGCTTGCTACAGGGCTGTGCGATGCTCACACAGAGTTGCCTAAGGTTCAGCTGGAGCTGAACTTACAGATTGTAGATTTGCAGTTGAAGGCCCAACCTTCAACTCTATTAGAAGTAAAGGAGTATCTGCAATCACTATCACAGAGGTGACAACGGTGGTAGACAGTGCAGTAGCAAATTGCACATGGCTTTTTAAACAATCGTTCGAGGTCCTGAAAAGCCTACAGGAGGATCCTAGTGTATAGCAGCTGAAGACAGAAGCACAAGAACTACAGCAGCACTATAATGAAGTAAAAGGTATAGTTTGCACTATCACTCTCACACAAAGACTAGTGAAGCTGGAGGAGGCCAACACATTGAAGGAACAGGTAGATGCAACGCAACACAAAGAGGTAGTGTTGAAGGTGTGCTTGAAGCCCTAGTTGGACGAAGCTTATTCGGTCATGGCCTCCATTGAAGGCAAGCTTTCTAATCTACAAGTGACTCAACAGAAGCTTCACGCTGATAGTGCAGGAGCAACAACAGAGTAATTGGTTGAAGAAGTGAAGCAGGCGGTCGCATAGTGGATCACCAAAGTTACCGTCATACAGGTCGAGTTGGGAGGTCTTCACGCCAAGATCTCCACACTCATAGAGTGACTCGAGGGTGAGTCACCATGTTTGTGTTGGGGGCTTGTTGGGAACGGGTTCCCCCAAGAGCAGTTTTGGGGCTAAAAGCCCATGTTTTGGGATAATTTTTTAATAAAGTTGTAAAGTCTCTGCATTTTGTGGTTGCGAAGCGCGAAGGTGTCAAGAGTCACAATGGGTTGTCTGCCCTTATTTTGTAACATGTAAAGTTAGCTGTATAGATCCACCCATGGTTCGTGAACCATGTGATTGTATAAAAAGGAACTAAGTAAGCTCACTCTAGTTAAGAAAAGGAAAAGGGAAGTAAAGAAGAAAGTAGCAAAGTAGAGTAGTGAAGTCTAAGTGTTCCTGGGTCTTAGCGTAGGTAGAGGCTCTGCAGCTGAGTGCACAAAGGCCTAGGGTGGAAGTTTGCAGCTGAGTGCGTGGACCCCTACAGCTGAGTGCGTAGGATGGATAGAGTCTATATTAGACTAGAAGATATTAATAAAGAAAAGTATTTTGCAATTACTGTGTATTTAGTTCCTGTTAATGCATCTGATTATATTGCATTTTGGGTTTAATTTACAATGTTTATTTGATGTGTGAATATATGTGATTATCGGTTAATTGAACACAAGTAAGGATATTATTTTACGCGATGCTAACTATGATTGATTAGTAAGATAAGTACAACACTTGGGATAACTTGGGAACCTATACAATACATTGTCATAGCTGCACAAAAGTACTTGGACCACAGGTTAGGGCTATGCGAAGGTCAATTGTACACCTTCGTGGAGGTACTGAAGGGTAGAATAAAGAGTAGACTGGTAGATCCCTAAGGATTAGCGACCTACATGAAAGTAAGGGAAAAGGGTATAAACTGACATCATGACCATCTCGGGGTGCAGAAACGTGGTTCCAGCATCCCCCCATACTGGTTCGAGTGAGACTTTGGTCTGTGCTCCATGGGCTAATGCTGAAAGGGCGAGTAGTGTAGGGATTTTTTTGGCTAACTAACACTGAACCTGGGTTAGGGCCCACAAAGCCAAAATTAAGTTAGTATTTTATCCTCAACCATTAGGCAAGCCTTGGGTTCCTCTCAGCTTTTTCCTTTTACACATAATCAATTTTATTTTAACATAACCATTAGTGAATCTTTATGGATCCCTCCTAAGTTTCCTATTACTCTGGAAGGTAAAACTATTTGTATTGATCTTATGGTATTCAAAGGCCCCTTAGATTTCAATTTTCTCCTTGGGTGAGACTATGTCTTGCCATGAAAGTTTTTGTGTCCACACTCTTTCGAGTGATGTCTTTTCCTCACAATGGAAACATTGTGATGATTATCTAGTTTTCGTTCGTTGATCTTGATTCAACTACCAATCATTTGACATCCTTGAATATTCCTTATATGCAAGTGGTATCTACCCTGCCATGGGTTAATTATGTGGCAACTAGTCACGTATTTTTAGTTGCTAATGCAAATGAGCCTCTCACAATTTGCTCGGCCTATTTTGACTAATATCCAGTAATTAACATGGTGGACCCTTCAATGGGGACATTTGAACTCGATTTTATTATCCCCATTTATTCCCTTAACATGTGTTTCTTCCGAAGAACTATTCTTCCTTTTGATGAAGATCTATTGGAATCCATGGTTTGGAAGCATCCCTAAGCATGTGTTTGTTCCAAATGGAAGTCATGATCTAGGTCACTATGAGAATAATTCTTTTACTGTGTCAACCTCACTAAAAATTGAAACCAATGACTATGAGGATGGTTCTTTTACTGTGTCAACCTTGTTAAAAAATTAAACAGGTTCTTACAAGCATAGTTATTTTCATTTCAAGCTTGCATAAACATGAAACAACCCAGGATCATAGTGCCTTGTCTTGTGTCAAGCTCATTTTAAAAACAATGAAACAAGTTGTTATGAGGATAATTCTTTTACTATGTCAACCTCGTTAAAAAATGAAACCAATGCCTATGAGGATGGTTCTTTTGTTGTGTCAACCTCATTAAAAAATGAAACAAATATCTGTGAGGGTGGTTCTTTACTGTGTCAACCTCGTTAAAAAATGAAACAAGTTCTATGAGGATGGTTTTTTTCTTGTGTCAACCTCATTAAAAAATGAAACAAGTTCTTGTGAGGATAGTTCTTTATTATGCCAACCTCACTAAAAAATGAAACAAACTCTCAACATAGTTCTATTTCAAGCTCATTAAAAAAATGAAACAATTCCCTTTTTAAATCGAGCCTTTTGTGATATTATCAATAAACCTTCATTTCATCTCCCTAATAGTAATTTACCATTTACTTAAGCAGATCAAACAAAGCTTGAGGAGCATGTGCCTTTCCATGGGTACATTATTAATTATTGTATTATGTTTTGTGTGTGACAATTTTAGCATCTTTTTATGATTTTTTTTCTACTTCTCTTGTTTATCTTGTGTTACATTTTATTACTGATGTAATGGCTAATTTGTAACATATGTAAGAAGGAAAAAACAATATCCATCCACATATTGTACAAGATAAACAGAGATAATAAGTAGTAGTTTTCATTATTTAAAATGTCTACAAAACATGTGGATTTACAAAATGTCATTTAATACATGAGGCCTTGTGGCCTTTATCATCTGAACATGCCGATACATCATAAAAAAATAATCTAGCCCTATGACTAGCAGTTACATATGATGATCATGGTAGCAGACAATAGTGTGATCTTCTCATCGTAGCAAGCGACTCATCAGTCCAGGAACCCCCACAATGTGCCTCTAGTAGTGGAGAGGTGAGTCATCAATTCCAACATTTGGGATGTATAGGGTCAAACTCTCTAGTTAGTGCTCCAACTCAGAAAAAGCCTCTGCCTCATCGAGGTTCTATACTGTGCGAGATGCTAGATTCTCACCATGTTTGTCGAATCAATGTAGTCTTGCTGGTCTCACCAGTCTCACATATGCATGATCATTTCATATAGTTAGTTTTGGATGCCAAAAAACAAAAACAAAAAAATTGAAAAACACAAAACCACTAAAATGTGAAATTTTTACCTAGTTCACCCCACTGTATTCCAATCGGTAGTGGGATATATGAATCACCCATGTAATCCATGCCTATATATGGAAATTCCTCAATCATAATTATTTGACATTCCAACCATCCAAATAAATTAGGGGTATATCGAACAATTGGGCCATCACCACCTCCGTGGCATGCCATTAATGTGACCCACTTCAACATATGAGGATGTCGTGGTCCTCCTAGATTTATGGTTACTTGTGGGGTGAAAAGGGGGATAATCCTAATAAAACATAATAGTACCACATATATCAATTCTCTTCTTATGAAAGAAGACAATATCTTGCCCAACCTTTCTATTAAAATTATCAAATAAATACAGTAGTGCAAGTTCCTTGAGTCTTCTTACAAAAATTCTCAACCCCTTCTCTAAAAACATGAGAAGGTATTTATAAATAAAATTCATACTATCAAAACGAAATAATACATATTTTGCTGAGGAGGTTGAAACAAACACTCCTTGAAATAAGGAACAAAAGGATAAAAATAACTTTTGTTTTAACAAGAAACTAAAGATGAAAAGTTGACTGTTCTCCGATTTGTTCTCACAACTTGTAAATAGCTTCCATCATCTTCAATTCCAGGGGATGAGCTGGATTGATCCACATTTGTCCTACAAACAAGGCATCTAAAAGAGGTGGGAGCATGTACTCAGTTGCATTAACAAGGCTGCGAAGAACTAACCATTGTCCACAAGGCTTTACCAAAAAGTACTGGTGATATTCAAGATTTAACTTAGATAATTTCTCGATGAAATTTTCCTTTTATTTTAATTTGTTATGCCAATAATCTATGAGTGATTAAGTATCTGAAAAGAATTCTCTTGGGCACTCAGTAATAAGATTAACATCTATTAGTTTTTCTCTAACAATTTTGGTAATCTGGCGTACTAAATATCTTGCTCTGTAAATTACTTCTTCAACTTGCTTCATTCTGATATCTTAATCCATGAAAAGAGTATCTTTGTAAGATTCTTGTATTTTGGGGAGATTTTATTTTATTCCATCTGAATTGTCTTGCCAAGTTATGAAGTCAGAAATCTTGTTGTTGATATCTTCATAGTATGTTTTTAATTCAAACATTTGATCAGTCAATGAGTCACTAGTTTTGCAAAGGTCAATGATGATCTTTAACTTCTTACAGAAGTTCACTTGTTGTTGTGCTAGGAGAGAATTGATCTCTCTGGCTTATTTTTTGAATCCTTCAATATCAATGTCCTTCTGAATCTGAGTTATTCTAATTTGAAGCTGGTCAATTTGTGTATTTATAATTTGAATATTAGCTTCATTTTGAACTTTTAATTGATCAAAATCAGTTTGTAATATTGACAACTTGAGTTACCATTTCTGCTCCATATCATGTCTTGAATTAAGTACTGTTTGTTCTAATTGCAATATTTTTTCATCCTTTTCTTTAACTAGTTGTTTAACTTCAGTGGCTTTGAATATGGTGGTCATAGCATAGGCTCCTGCATATTGCGAAAGCTTGGCTAAATCATCATGTGGATTAACTTGATAATCTTTCCATACTACATCTAATGGAATGCTTCTAGGAAGAAGTTACTGAGAATGTTCCATTCTTATTTTCTTCTTTTGTCGACTCACAACAACACAATGTTCAGGACTATAAAAAATGTCAAGAGGCGGAATCTCTTCTACTTGGAGGATGATTTTAGAGGTGGGGACTGCCGAGATAACTTCTTTATCCATTATTTGACATGATGACTCCATTACAGGAGGATTTTCCTTATTGGTTACACGAGTCTTTTCTATCTCCATTGTGGTTGAATCTTGGACTTCTTTCTCCGGTGTACTATCTAGTTCTTTATTGAAATGATCCCATACTTTATCAAGATCACTATTAGATAGGAGCTCATCTATTTGTTTCTTTGCGAGTGCGGTAGTGGGTGTCTTTTTTGTTTCCTTTAAAGATGATGGTAAAGACTTTCCAATAGGCAATTGTAATTGTAAAGAAATTATGCATTCAAAAGGCACTTTTTGCAGCTTTTTATTTCTGTACTCTTGAAATAAGACAAAATCATCGGGGCCCAGCCAAATTTGTGCTAAATGTTCCACCTATCTATATGACTCACATGTTTCAAATAAATCATCAAAATCATCAGGTTCATGAAAAAATGGCCTTATTTTAACCTGAGTAGTGAAATCATCAATGACCTTTTTGGGAATGTACTGTCTAGGAGGAATAGTTGGGAGTTGCATGCTTTCTATTTACTTGATCTCTAGGACATAATGACTGTAGTTATCAAGAGTATAGACTCCACATCGAATAGGAAATTATGGCCAAATAGCTTTTTTTTAGTCCTTAAAACTTTAGTTATACCATGACCTATGGTCTGATAGGCAACTTCTCAGGACAAAAGCTTATCGGGAACATAAATAGGAAGAACACATGGGGTCGCAAGACTCCCGAAAACTCTAACATAAGTGAAATTTTCTTCAATAAACCAACTACCAATAACAGTGAATTCTGTCATGGCATCTTTAGAAAACCTGGGTGGATTTTGATAAAAAATGGCTTTGTATAAAGGCATCATGACCTTATTGCAAATTATATAAAAAATAGGTTGGTACTTGGATTCCCATAAAATATCATGATATATGTGAATTGGTGTATGTATTGGAGTTTCCATTTCCATCCCATTGAATGAAAATCAAAAGAAAAACAAGTGGCATCCATAATATAGGCACTCATATAAAAAGTCGGTATGATTCTTTTTGAGACACTATGCTTTTGCCTATATTCTAAGATTTTGGATGAAATATTATTGGAAAATATAGTATCCCAACACATTACTTCAGAATTAGAAGCAACTTGAATCAAGGGAACCCATTCAACTGTAAATTTTTGTGTGTCCGGAGAACTGAAAAATCTACATATCACAGTAGCAGCATAACAAAACAGACCGACAAGAGAAGCAAAAGAATACATACCCTTACTATCATGCTTGTGCTTGCTTGGATCTTGTCTCCATTGTCTAATGGGCTATGATTCTAATTTTTTCTTCTCTGCAAATTTTTGAGAAACTTCTTATCGTAAATCTTCTGAGGATCTAGAAAATGATACATCCTCTTCAAATCTTCATCTCTAAAGGATCCTACTATCGTTTTCTCTGACGTCAAGAACGTCCTATTTCAATATTCACATTATCAGTCATCCACTTAATCATATCTACATAGGGTAATATTATAGGTTGCGCAACAATTTGTTGAAGAAGGGAATTGGTAACATCTAAGAGGTTAGCCTTAGATGATGATGAGGCTTCAACTGTTGCTTATTTAACAACTACTACTCTCAGGTCTTCTTCTTCAAGTATATTATATATTGATTCCCAAGAGGAAGTACCAGAGTCTAGCGTGCATGTGGTGTCTATGAATAATGGATCCATCTATGTTGTCTCAGGTTTTAATTGAGTTACTTCTGATTGAATAGACAACCCTTTTACTCTCTTTCTTGTTTTGGACATTTCAACGGAATGTCGTTAATTAGTAGTAGCTTGTAGAAAGGAAATACAAAGGAATGTTTTAGATCTCCAAGGATGAAAGGACAAGTGGGAAAAATACATACATTTCAAAAAACACTCCCCAAATAAATCAATTTCATCAACCAAGGAACATTAAATCGTTAGATTTGAAAGTTAATGAAAATCTAAGTTCACGCAAATCTTTATTAAGTGGTTCTGAGTCAGAAATTTCACATCGCAAATATTTTGTGGAAACATTTTGTTTAGAGTGATGTTGTGATGTGCAATGTGTGATTTGTGATATCCAATATCGCATACATGCATTGGAGATCATGCAACATTCATTTATATCACAATTTCAACATAGAGATGAGTGATATTAATAAAGAGCCAGTAGAGATGTGCAACTTGTGATCTGCACTTAGCTATAATGACATGTCATTGTGGCAGGTTCAACAAGGATTTTGTGTGGTAGTGCGCTTTTTTTTTGTTTTCTTTGTTTTGTTAAGGGAAGATTTATTTTGCAAAGGATATCACGTATCACAATGTTTATTTAAAGTATATTATCATGACTCCTAATCATTTTGCATTTTATTTTAAAAGAAAACCTCAGAATTCAGCTAGGAATTAAACTTAAAAGATAACTGAACATGATATCTTTTGTCGTTTTTTCTCTTTTTTCTCTTTTTTGGAATATAAACCTAAAGAAATTTTTTAAGAGGGTCCCCATTATTTAAATAGAACATTTAAATAATAGGGGATTGTTGGGTACCACAACTGATCCCCAATTAGGAAGCACTCTTTCTATACATTCCATTTTCTCACCATGCATTCCAGCAAATCTAGCTGGGCCTTCATGCCTAGGATTGTGAAAAACTTGTATAGGTCGTAGTTTCTTAAATCATGTAATTTTTCTGGATTTTTCAAATCTGCACATCCTATTCTTTTTGTTCACACTCTCTCCACTCCATTTTTGTAGATCAAAACCCTACAAATAAACACGAAAAATCATTAGAAGACATTGTGATGATTTTTTGCAAAAAAATTGAGCTTTTTTCATAAGTTTTTCAAAGCCCTTGGCACTGTGCATGGCATACTTTCAAGATTAGTGAGGATTTGCACGGTTCTAGGTTTGAAACTGTGCAAATAATGATTTTACATATAAAAAATCGGGTCGATGTGCACAAGCCCAATGAAGAGAAACTGCACACACCAAGGGTGATTTTTGAATTAATGAAACCCTCGAAAAAAAATACAGGGTGAAAAACAATGAAAATAAAGATATCAGAGAGAGCTCTTACCTGGAGACTGTGGCTCATGATTTGGTCCACCAGTTTTGCCAAAATCCACCTCTGAAGTGGTGAAAATACACTCAATCACTCTCAAATGGTAAAAAACACAAATGGTAAAAGATATTTTTACTTTTTGGATTTTTATAAGTTTTTTTGGCCCATTAAAATATTATTTTTTGCCTATTAGCCTTTGAAATCCAATTTTTTAAACTTTTTTTTTTAATAGTGATGATAATTTTTGAGTATAAATGTGCAGAACACAACTTATTTACAAAAATGAATCATTTTGGCTGAGTACATTTTTATCACTTTTTCGAACTTGTTAAAAATTTATGAATAAGTGAAACCCAAGAGTTCTAAGCCCTTTTCAGACTCCCTAAACATGAAAATATTGTCGAGTACTTGACTATCCAAACTCGTAAAAGTGAATGAACAATCATCTATTTAGTATAAGTTTACCCATTTTATGCATTGAACTAGGATATTTACAAAAAAGGTATAGATTGACTAATCATGGTCAATAGAGTTCTCTCCTGCATTATTTTACCCTTTTCCAGGCTTGAGAGATTAAATTTATGAAAAAGGACACTGTGGAGTTTACTTATGTTTTTCTCCTGACTGCCTAAAAATGAAAAACACTGAGCTTTACTTTCTCTAAGCTCGTTAAAATTTTACATTGAAAGAGCTAAATGAGTTTTCCTTTTTTGTCTTTTCAAACTCTTTAAATATGAAAACGACATCAAGTTACCCCTTCAATAGACTCATTAAACATAAATAGTGTAGGATCCGTTAATCATAACGAGACCAAACCACTCCTTCCTAGGGTTTGTTGAAAATACTCTGAAGGACTCATCCAAAGGGTGAGCTTAAAGGACAATCATATGTTATCCTGCTCAAGATTGTACAAAATTAAATATGTACTTGCCAGTAATAGTGGGGGAAAATTGGGAAAGAACATTTGTTTTTGTATTACAAAAGGCAGTATGTCACTCTTGAACATGACACTCCATTACTTTTGTTTCCGGGTTAGGAATCTATTTGTCTCTCAGTTGACCATACTTCATTGAAAGTCTTCAATTGGTTTTGGGTCTTATTTTTTATTCAAATGATTCCAAGTCAAAATTTTGTGTCACTGATATGTTCAAGAGAAGTTAAACTTAAGTAAAAAATTACCTTGCAATTTGTAGCCCTCAATCACATTATCCATCCATGATTTTGTCATAGATTACTCCAAACTATTGTTCTTCAAAACTTGACATGAGTTTCGTGTCGTAGGCCCTCCTGCAATGGGTCACTTCCTATTGACTTCATCTCACTATCTAGGAAGTTGATCTGTAAAGCTTCTTTAGTACCTTGGAGCCTACATGCCTTAATGGTAGGTTTCTCACCTTTGATGACAGGTTCTCATCATTGAACTTCGATCGAATGATTCTATGAGTGTTCGAATTCAGGACATGTTTTCACACTTCATAGATTGTACTGGAAGTACCTTGAGAACCATTGTCATCATTGGTGGTTTCTCTCGCACTTGTTAACAGTTCACATCATTGACCGATAATCAAGTGGTTTCTACCATGTTCAACTTCAAGACATTCACTTACATGGTTATATTTGTACTACAGATCGATATATGGAGATCAGGACCCTAGATCTAGTTTCATCCATCCAGGTTGCGTGGAGTTATTAAATATTTATGATTGTAAACATAGATCCATTGATGGTTGCATCCATACTGTGTCTTCTATTGAAATGGATCTTTAGGTGTATTTTCGTATTGGTTCTCTAAGACATTTATGCTTTGAGTATGAGAATTCCTACCTTAGCAATGATTTTATATTTCATTGTAACATTTGATTGATTGTTTCAGGTCTCCAAATAGGGTCTCTAACCCGAACCTTGGCATGATAAACTGCTTCAATCATGAAACATCTTTTTTGGCTTTCCACTTTAGGAGGAAATCTATTACACGCCATTTTTTTCCGCATTAGGAAAATGACCGTTAGTTTGGATCTTTTGCTATCCATCAAAGTGTTCCAAAGCATTCCCATGTAAGGATAGAATCTAAACAATCCTAAGGAGAATGAAATTCCTCGATCTCAAGGCCCAAAAACCTATTTTTCACTGCATGCGTTGTTCCTTAGTCAGTTTATGTGCATACACAGAAGAGACCATTAGAGTTTGCAAAAAAGTGCGCTTTGTATTACACTATGGCCTGTGCAAATGAATTAATGCAAGTAAAAAATAAAAAGTAAAGTCTAGAATCTTTGTTAGTTGAATCTTTCCCAACTAACAAATTTGAATTGATGATTACTCAAGTGTGATCCCTTGCATCATGGATCTACTTCCCTTTCTTTATGGATCCCCTATCCCACTATTTGTGGATCTCATCCCTTAGGAATAGGATACAAACCTCCTCCCCTTGCCATATAAATAAAACACAGGCCAGCAGATTGAGGAGGACCATTGAAGGTAGGCGTATGCTGCAAAAATAGGGCTAGAAGGCTTTTCATTCATGGAAAAGGTTGGAGATCATGAGAAGAGGCTTGTAACATCAAGGCATTGAGGTTGTAAGTTTTTTCTCCTTTTTATTAAATATAAATAAAATATTCTTTCCTAATCATGTCTATTTCGATATCATTTGTGAGATTCCTTGATCACTCACATAGGTTATGACTGGTTATTGATCCAATTTATGATTTATGTTGAGTTAAGTTTTTCATTTATCTTTGATTCTATACACCAGATGATTTGATCCTTTCTATGTTATGCAGATATCCTTCACAGCATCATGGAGAATCTATGGAAAGCACTAGAATAGTCTCTAAAGCATCAAGGAGAAGCCAATTGTGGAAGGCACTCAAAGGAATTCAACAGGGACTTCGTCAAACCAATAAGTGATCCCTCACCGATTACTTTTTTCAATCAATCATAAGCTAAGGAAAGGTAGAATTTCATTTCCAATTTGTCACTAGATTTCATTTGAGATTTAGGGACATCCATCTTATTCGCAAGAAGGATTAGTCCGCTTAACACAATGGCAGAGTAACTCACTAGTTACTATTATTGCCAGAGTTTAACATTACTATAAAGGACCATCCAGGAAAAGAGAACGTTGTCACATATTTCTTATCAAGAATCCCATCTGTGGCTAACCCTCTACTAGTGGAAGACCAATTGTCGGATGAACCTCTATTTTCAGTGATCGTCAAAAAACAATGGCATGTTGATGTTGAAAATTACTCAACAACTAGAAACATGTTATCGCACTTGTTACCATGGGAAAAGAAGCTTATTATCCAACACAACACACAATTTTCATGGATGGATGGTTACCCCTTCCACACAAGGGTTGATCTTAAAATTTGTATATGTATTAAAAAAGACAAAATTTATGATATCCTTAGGTATTTTCATGATGAACCCTATGGAGGTCATTTTGATGATCGAAGGACTGGACATAAGGTATTACAGATGGCCTATTTCTGGCCCATGATATTTAAAGACAAATAAATATGTCCAGAGCTGTAGCAATTGTTAAAGAATGGGTCATCCCATTCAGGTTGATGAAATTCCCCTTCAGCCATATATTGTATTGGAACCATTTGAAATATGGAAAATGGACTTTGCAGGTCCCTTTAATCCACCTTCAAATCAGAAGACATATATTTTAGTTTGTACAAACTATGTAACCAAATCGGTGGTAACACTCTCAAGGGCCATAGAAGAAGTAGGTATCAGTTGTTTATCAAACTGTTCATTCGATATGGGTTACCTAGAGAGTTTGTAATTGATGGGGGATCACAGTTCACTACTCATAAAAAAATTTCCACGTTGTAAAAATACCATATCAAACATAGAGTTACCTCTCCTTACCACCCACAAGCAAATGGGCAGGACGAAAGAAAAAATGAAGTATTAGAGGTGATTTTAACTAAGACAATATCTATAAACCACTGAGACTGGGCTTCCAAGCTTCCTGAGGCTTTATGGGCCTATTAGACAACTTGGTGCAACACTACTTTCTATTCACCTTATGAGATTGTTTTTGGTATGGAACCTACCTTTATGATCGATTTCAAGTCAAGACTCTCATAACTGCTAAGTAAGTCATACTAAATCTTACAGAGGAAAAAAAAGGCCCATAATAGCTCAATGAAATGTATGAAATGCGACTTCTTACCTTACACTGCATAACCATAGTTCAAAAACATAGAGCTAAATGACACGATTGACTGATTAAAAAGAAAACCTTCAAGAAAGGGGATTGGGTGTTGTTATATGACTCTAGATTCCAAGGCTTTCTAAGTAAACTCCAAATATGATGGCTGGGTCCTTACGAAGTTACTGAAGTTTATGACAATGGAATGGTGTGCCTCACTATGATTGAGAATTCTGGAATTTCATTCCTTGCCAATGGGCACCAACTTCGTTTTTAAAACCAGCTGCTTACATAAGAATGTTTTCTTCATGAAACTAATAATGATGAAATTTTGTAGGTTGTAGTTAATCAAGCAAATGTCCTTGTAGTCACAACTAGGTAAACTTTTTTTCGAAATCTCTTTCATTCTGTACATAATGTAAATAATTTTTATCTTTTTATGGTACGTACGTTTTTTTACTTTGGAAAACATCGCGAATAATTTTATGAAAACTCCACTATTATAATCTAATAACAGTTATTGTTTACGTAGTTATAGCTATTGTTTCCTTAGTCACAGTTGCTATTTCCTTAATCACAGTTGTTGTTTCCTTAGTTACAGTTTATGTTTCCTTAGTCACAGCTGTTGTTTCCTTAATTATTGTTGTTGTTGCCTTAATCACAGTTGTTGTTTCCTTAGTCATAGTTTTTGTTTTCTAAGTCATAACACTGGTCATCATACTTGTTGTTTCCTTAACCACAACTGCCATTTCCTTAGACGCAATTACTGCTTCCCTAGTTTGTTAATAATTATATTTATTTAGGGTAAGGAATATTGAAATCCCTCTTTTGATATGATGGTTGGACAACTAATTTTTCTAATGATCATAATAGGAGAATGTTTTACAAGAAATAATTATCAGGATTATTAACTTCCTTAATTTTTAACTCCCCTAATCTTGTAAGGACTCTATAGAAGTACTCATGAAGCATTCCTTCTATCACCACTTAAGGAGCTTTCTTTCACTCCAATTTTTAATGATTCTATGATTTTTTGAAAAATAAGTTTTGGAGACAAAATTAGTGAGCTAAAAAGTAATTATTATAATACTTTCAACACCATCCCTAACTCTTAAGGAGTTTACATGCCACCCCATTCATAAAGTAATATTTTATGATTAACAAAAATAATAACAAAGAAAAGTGAAAATCAAAGAAATGATGGGAGGTATCATCATGTACTAACCTACCATGATCATAGGATCTAGCAGATGAGAGCTAGGCTAAGAAGATCCAAAAACCAATTCTCAACCATTAGTCATCGTGGTATTACCAAATTGTTAGTTGTAATAAGTTTGAGTCAAGCACAACAAAGTTGGGAAGGGTTCATAGGAAACCCTGATGCTGGCCAAACCAATCCTTTGGAAAATGAAGAAGTCATTGATACATTTGGAAATGTTTCAATTAACAATGAGTGGCTAGAAAAAGATAATGATGACAATCCAAATGAAACTTTGATGATAGAAGATACCCCATAGGAAACTGCACAAACTTCAAATCCTCGAAAATTAGTAAAGTAGAGAAAAAATGGCATTTTTTTAGCCTCGATACCAAAGAAAAAGAGAAGTTCAACTAGGTTAATCAAGTTACAGAAAGGTCAAAGTTCTTTGGATCCCCTTAAGTAGTTACTATAATAAAATTTGACTCAAGAATTCTCCAATGAAGAGGAGACACAATAGGAAACCCTTGGACAAAATTTGGCTCTAGACTCATTAGACCTGGAGTAGTCAAAACATGAAATGGAGGTAGATCAAGCATTAGAAGGGTTAGAGAACTTATTGGAAACTGTGAATTTAGGAGAAGCAATGGCTATTCCAATAAAATAATATACAACTCATCTAGAAAACCCTTTTGACTAGAAAACTTCACCTAATTCGCTAGGTTCAACCTCCCTCGCCAATTCTTCAGCTACTGTCATTCAGGAACCATCTAGTGACCCTGAAGCTTTTTCCTTCTATGAGCTTTCTGAAGACTCTATCACTATTGTATTAGATCCCTCCTCTCTAGAAGACACAACTCCACAATTTCCCCTTGAAGATCTGATTGGTGAAGGTTGCGATGGCAATACTGATTTTCCAATTGGACCTCAGATTGATCCTCCCATTAATGAATTACCAAAATCTATAGTTGTTACAATACCAATGGAAGTCTACAATTCATTTATTGACCCTTTGATAATTGAATTTACTCACGAGATTACTGCTGGAAAGTCCGAGGTGACAATTATTATTTCCTCTCATTTTTCCCCAACAACTTTGGCTAACAAGTTTGTTCAAAGGACTAAAAGCACCAAAGTTGTAAGAGATAGAGAAAATGGTGAAATCCATAAATAAATTGATATATTAAGAAAATAAAACATGATATTGCAAAGGAATGTAAGACAACTAAAAAAATGGCTATAGGGTAGTAAGTAGTCTCATAAGGGTCATGTGAAGAAGACTGAAAGGAAGAAAAAAAATCAAGAGATTGAAACCCAAACCGACCTCACACCTGTCTCCATTGAAGCAAGTGTCTAGATAGATTCTACCCTACTTTTTACTGAATTGGGAACTCAAACTGATTCTAAGGTACAAATTATTGATTTTCCTTCTATGCTCATTGAAGCAAACACTCAAATAGATCCACCATTTGTCCTTATTGAAAGAGGAGTAAAAACATAGGTTGTACCTCTTTATACTCCCTTAATTGCAGAGGCTACCATTAAGGTCTTGAATAAAACCATGGAAAGACAACAAGAGACTATAGCGAGATACCAGAGAGAAGTGGTTCCTTAGAAGGAACATCATGAATTTCTTCAATGATTTAGGGAATTAGTAACAATAGAAGATGAAACTTATGGACAACTGAGAGAGAACAAAGGAAATTTTCTCCATTTATTTAGACACCTTGGCATGCAAGTCCCCAACCCAAATTATGTCTTGTTTCTACTTGAGTGATACTTGTTGCTCAAAATTAAATTCGTAAAGTCTGGGAAACCATATGATTTTAAAGATGTCCTAGATTTTATCACTACTTTCCATAAAAAGTATGAGCACACAAAGTACATTCTGTGTGAATTATATATGCACAATTTATTTTTGGAGGAACATGTGAATGAGAATCTTGTTCCATTTATTGGAGACATTTAGTTCCAGGCCCTCATATCATTTACCTGAAACCAGGTGAAATGGGAAAATCCTTGCCACACCTTCCATAGGAGAGAGCATGGTCTTGATATTTGTGTCAAATGCGAGCCTCGAAACCCTTTTCGAACACTTATTCATCATGGTATCTTCATAGAAAAACCTAGCATTTCTTCTACGCTTACACAGATTCGTAATGATGTCTGACATTTAGGTTTAAGATACCTGGGATATATTGCAGACGAGGCTCTTCATGGAGCCAATGTGAGATGGATCTAATGAAATAAAAAATAGATTTCCCTTTAGCTTCCATAATTTTCAGTATGCCATGACTAGAGTACAGGAATATGTTCACTTGGTATTGGAAAAAGGTATCAATTGGATAGGCTGTAGGTATAGATTTCGCATTATCTGGTTCCCTCAGTCTTATTATAAATGTAACTATGATTTATCAGAGGCATGTAAGTATGTGGCCTTTCAGGAACTCAAAAGTGAATGGATTCATACATACAGGAGAAGAGTCTTATGAAGCTTACTTCTTAAATTCCTTGCATGTTATTCATTTGTTTTCATGAGGTCTTGCAAAAAGGTTAGCTGGGGGATGATTTTGGGCCTCATAATTGTTATAATTTCCTTACCTTATTTATTACCTATTGTATTATTTTTTTAAGTATTTATTGCATTTAGGACATGATAATATATGTAATATGGATTCTAGATCACAAAAAGCATTATTTACAAATGATTGGATCCTTACTTTGAACAAGAATCTATCGATGAGATAGCACATGATGTTTCTCCTTGGATTGATCATAGAAGATCGAATAGCTTGATCTTGTTGATCATTGTTTGGAGAAAATTAGACAAGGACATGATTCCAACTTGGTCATCTAGAAATATTAAGATTTCTTGTAACTTAAAATGAGCATCCTAAGAATTTCAAATTCTCAAGATTTCTCTTTATCAAAAATAGATTTACTGTTCTTCTATAGTCATTGTATAAATACTAGGAGTTGAGCCTCGAGAGAGGTTGTTCAGCTGTAATATTTTTGACATAAGTTGTGAACATGAAAATACATTGATTCTAATCGATCCTATGTGATTCAATGAAAGCTTTTATTATCTAGAGTTAATTTGCTATGCTGATTTCTTTTACAAGGAAGTTCGATTTTGGTGATTTGGGCCCAATCTTGGAAGCAACGTCGTCTTCATTAGTATCATCAAATTCACATTATGTTCTTTCGCTTCAGTTATTTATTTTCTTAATCGTTTTCAATCTAAAATTTCCTGTTAGTTATGTAATTGTCAAAACATATGTTCCGTTTTAAATAGAAAGTATAGTTGGTTGTTGCAGAGTGGATTTACTTTATCTAATTCATTTGGGATTGGTGTTACTTTATTGTTGTTTCTTGCAGATTATCATAGGATCATTATTTTGTGTTGCTTAAATTCATTTTGATAATATAATTATGTAGTGTTTTTCTCTTATTTTATAGCTATTGTTCCTTAGGTAACAACTCAATGTTTGATAGTTTTCCTTTGCTTTTTCCTACAAAAAGTATTTAGGATTTGATGCTTTGAATGTTTTGGTTTAGTTAGAAGCAATTTTGTTAATCACTTTATGGGTTGATTCCTTTATCAGTGCAGTTTTGATTTCAATTATGATAATAGTGATTAGTCATACCATCATTGCTCTTGCATAAACTTTGTTGATGACCTTGAAATAGAAAGATGAGACCTCAAGTTGACAATCTAATGTGCAGTGGTTAGTTAGTCCTTTAGGAACAATTAATTGGCTCAACACCATGTAAAGTTTTTAATTGATAAGTATTAGGGCCATGTTTATCATGAATAAAAATGGTTTGTGCCAGACGGATTAAAACTTGGAATGCTTTCCTTTATCTTCATGAGGTTTATCCCACTTCAACATTAGGCCATTGACTTGGAAATCTGTGTCACTAGCTAGTGTTTTATCAAACCACATCTTAATTATTTGTTGATGAGTGGAAAATTTAGAGCAATCTTTTTTTATTTCTTCTTCAAGTGTGAGTAAGGTATTGTTTTTGTTTTGAATGATGGGACGATATTGACAATGCTAGTGTTGTGATAGTTTCAATGTTGGAAGATCAAGATTTGGAGGGAGGACAACTTCTTTGTGATATACCAAGAAGTATGGTGAATCTCCAAGTGAAAACTAAGGGGCTATCCGATCATCCCACAAATTATTTGATAAATCATTATGCTAGTTGCATTATTGGCCGACTATCGTTTTCTTGATAACTTGAATCAAATTCTTGTTACTTGACTATAAATCATTTCCTTGTAGATTATAATTGGAAGAATGTTTTAAAGTACTACCTTTATCCAGAGCAAATTTTGATAATTTCATCGATGGAAAATAGGAAGCATTATAAAAAATATTTATTTACTAACGGTTGGATCCTTATTTTGAACAAGAATCTATGAAAGAGCTAGCACCTGAAGTTGTTCCTTGGATTGATCATATAAGATCAGATAGCTTGATGTTGTTGATCCTTGTTTGGAGCAATTCGATTAAGGATAGAATTCCGACTTTATCATCCATAAATATTAAGATTTCTTTTAATTTAAAAAGAGGATCCTAAGAATCTTCAGATTCTTAGGATTTCTCTTTATCAAAAATAGATTTATTGTTCTTCTACAGTTATAGTATAAAGACTAGGAATTGAGCCTTGAGAGAGGTTATTCAGTTGTGATATTTTTCACATAAGTTGTGGACATGAGAATACATTGATTGTAATCGGTCCTTTGTAATTCAATGAAAGATTTTATTATGCAGAGTTAATTTTCTATGCTGATATTTTTACAAGGCAGTCTAGTTTTGGTGATTTGGGCCCAATACTAGAAGCAACATTGTCTTCATTTGTATCATTAAATCCACATTTTGTTCTATCACTTGATTTTTTATTTTCTTAACCATTTTCAATCTACAATTGCCTATTAGTTAACTAATTGTCAAATCACATGTTCTGTTTTAAATAGAAATTATAGTTGGTTGTTGCAAAGTGATTTACTTTAGCTAATTCATTTGGGATTGTTTTTACTTTATTCATCATTGCCTAATCGTTGATTTGCTTGAGAGATATAACTTCAACCAAATATGTGTATTAATCCATGGTGGTGAAAATATATATGTGTTGTTTGGAGGAGTGGAAAAATATCACCAATAATGTCCAAACCTGATCTGTTAATCAACCTATGAGTTACCTTAGTTGAAGATTTGTTAAACAAAAGGTATTACAGACTCATGTGTTGGTGTGTGTTCTGTGCTATTCAAGCAACTGATCGATCAGGTTTCCAATGCATCAAAATTTAAATGGAAGGACAACAGAGAAATATAGTAAGCAACACAAAGACACAAACATTTTTTAATAAGGAGTTCACCCTATTCTCCAGGGCTATGTCTCTGGTCCAGCTTTAGTGGTGGCCTTGTTTTATTGTGTCTTACAGCACAAAAATTAAAATACAGGGACTCAATGTGAGTTCTGCTGAAGTAGATTTTTCTAGGTAGGGTGGTTCTTGGATTTCCTAAGCCACTAAGAGTTCACAGACTCTTTTTCTTCCTACCAGTGGAAAGAGCTAATGTGATGCTCAATCCGGAAAGATTCCTCTAGGGAAAGGCTTAAATCTTCAAGCTCTCTGGTGCTTGACGCTATGTGTGGTTAGCTCAGCCCTTTGTCTCCTCTACTTCGATTTACTGTTCTCTGTGTTTAGTCCTCCTCTCTGGGTTCACTGTTCACTGTCTCTCTTGGTCGCTTGGACTCCTCTCAAAATCCTGCTTCTTTTTTACTGTCTCTATTCATGGCTCTAACCAATCGATACCTACACATGTGCAGTTCCTCTCCCACCTGCGCCGATTCTCCTTCTGTAGTTGCGCTTGGAGTTCCTTGTTCGACGTCAGCATGAACGCTTGGGAAGTGCCACGTGCCCCCATCGAAACAGCGCCAGCCTGCTCGTCGATTCATTTCTTTGGTTATGTCATGGATACGTTCTTTCTCCACCGTGGTAGTCAAATGGACTCCAAATCTCTTTAGAATGCGGCTTAATCCCCTGTCGATTCCGCTTCCTCCATTGGGCGCAATCTCAGCCATCCGATCTAAGCTCCTGTAGATGCAACGTCATATGCACGTCAGGCATGGTTGACTTGCTTGACCGATAGCACACGATCACGGTGGGTTTTCTCTCACCTCTGCTGCCATGAATCGATCACTGAGTGGGATCGCTCCGATCTCCTCCAAAACCTCTTACTGTTCAAGGGAACCTCGATCAAAACTACTGGTTTCTAGGGCGCGGGTCCCGTCTTTGTCCTTTAGCATTTTGTTTCTCCACATGCGGTTCTCTGGCTCCCAACGTGACCAAGGGATTAAGGCTCCCCCAATTCAGTCTTGTTTGCCCAGCGATGCACGATTAGCACTAGGCACTAATTGTGCATCAAAAACCACCACCTTTTCCCGATCCGAGGCTCCCAGGGGCTACTTTGGCCATCTGCGTAGTCTCCATGGGCCTCATTCAACATGCTTTGACCGAGGTCCTCGTCGTTCCACGTCGGCTACCATGGCCACCGGTTCAGGGTGTTTTGGATTCTTTAGAGATTTGTTTTGTCCCGATACAGTCAAGGTTCTTTGTCAGTCATTTATGGATCTGGTTTGGATCATGGCCTCCCTACTGAAAAAGCTTTTGGACCACAAAAAGTTGGTTTTCTTCAGACATCAACAAAGTGAGGGAACTACTGTCTCACTTGTCCAATCTCAATCCACGTCGCACTGCTTGGCTTCGAACCTTTAAGCCCAATCCTGAGGTATTCCACCTGTCCACTGCACGTCATCTTCACCTTCTTGTCCAAAACTGTGTCTTCCTGTAACTCATTAAGGTATTCAAGTAGCAGGTCATCAACAAAAGGTAATTGACTCTGCTCTTCAGGATCCTCAATCATTGAAGGTTCAAACAACCTCAAGCAATCTGCATTCACGACTGAGTAGATCTGCATGTAAGTTGGTAGATCAAGGCGAAAAGCATTCTCACCAACCTTCTCAAGTATCCTGAAGGGTCCATACCTGATATGTTTTAGCTTTTTACCTTCACCTTGCATTCTGTCCTTGCTGATATACAACCAGACTTGGTCTCCAACTTGAAAACTATGCTCCATCTGATGCTTATCATGCCTAGCCTTGTACTTGGCCTGGCTTCTTTTCTAGCTATTCTGTACTGCCTGGTGGATCTCCTGGATCTGTTCAATGAACCTAGTTGCCTTGTCCACATCACTGTGTCTATCAACCATAGTATCTTTACCAAAGACAAAATCTAAAGGAGACCTTGGTATGAAACCAAAACAGGTCTCAAAAGGAGATCTCTGTGTAGAAGAGTGTTTGGCTCTATTGTAAGCATGCTGCACATAGCACAAGTGCTCATCCCAAAGCTTAGGATGTTTGCTGCAATATCCTCTCAGTAACTGGATCACTGTCCTACTAACTACTTCTGTCAGGTCATCTGTTTGTGGATGAAAAGTTGTGCTTTGCTTTAATTTGGTGTCTATTAGTTCCCACAGACTTGACCAAAACTTCCCCACAAATCAAGTGTCTCGATTAGATATAATAGAAGTGGGTAATCCAAAATGAACCCATACATGTTCAAAGAATAATATTGCAGTTTGTTCAACTGTAATTTGTTTACTACAGGGTATCAAAATACACATTTTTCTGAACCTATCCACAACAACATATAGATAATCATGACCTTTCCTAGATTTAGGCAGTACTCCAACGAAATCCATGGAAATAATTTCCCAAGGGTGAGAAGGAACTGGCAAGGGAATGTACAAGCCTAGTTTTCTGTTACTTGGCTTGCTTTTAGCACACATAGCACATCCCTTCACATATCTAGAAACTGTCTCATTCATTTTCGGCCAATAGTAGAACCTTTGCAGCTATGAAACTATTTTACTTACCCCAAAGTGACTTGATATTAGAGAAGTGTGTGCTTCCCTAATTATCTTTTCTCTCTCAGTTTGTGGAATGCAGAATTTCCCACAATGATATAAGAGTCAGTACTTCACATGATAGTCCAATTCTTCTACTCTTTTTCCTTGGCTCAAAGTTTCATATACATCTTTAAAGTCCATATCCTAAGCATATTGTTCTATATAGCTTTCATGTAGCACATAATTATGCTTAAGTAGGATAGATGCATTTATAATGGGTCTAGATAACATGTCCGCAACCTTATTATGTATGCCCTTTCTATATCTGATGACTAAATGAAACTGTTGTAGAAACCCCATCCATATGTAATTTCTTGATTGTTGCAACTTAGTTTGGGAGTGTAGGTATTGAAGTGGCTGATGATCAGTATGTATTACTATTTCTTTGCCCATTAAATAATGTTTCCATTTTTCACACTTTGAACTAATGCATACAATTCTTTATCATATGTAGGATAATTAACTACTGCAAGATTAAAAGTCTCAGAATGATAACATATGGGTTTACCGTGCTATGTCAACACTGCTCCCATGGCATAGTCACTGGCATCAGTTTGGATCTCAAATGGTCTTTGTAGGTTTTGGTAGTGCTAGTACAGGTGTTGTACTAATTCTTTCTTTTAAGGTGTCGAAGGCTTTCTACTATTTGCCTCCCCACTGAAACACCTTGTTCAATCTTGTCAAAGCATGTAAGGGAGCTGCAATTGAGGAAAATTTGAAATGAACTTCCTCCAATATTGTGCTACTCCTAAGAAACTTCTCACTTCTGTAGCAGACTTGGGTTTAGGCCAGTTCATGATGACTGCCACTTTAGAGGGATCTATTTTCAATTCACCTCCCCCTACTATATGACCCAAATAATTTAGAGAGGTTTTTCCAAATTCACATTTGGAGAGTTTAACATAAAAATTTCTCTTCTCAAAACATCTAATGTCTGCTTAACATGCCTTAAATGTTCTTCCCACGTTTTGCAAAAAATCAGAATGTCATCCAGATACACAATAACAAAATCATCAAGAAAAGGTCTAAGTACATCATTCATTAATCTTATGAAAGTAGCGGGAGCATTAGTTAGGCCAAAAGGCATAACCAACCATTCATACAATCCATGCTTTGTTTTGAAAGCAATCTTCCATACATCTTGCTCTGCAACTTTGACCTCACGGTATCCACTGTGCAAATCCAGCTTGGTGAAGTAAACAACTTCCTTCAATTGATCTAAAAGGTCATCTATGCGAGGAAGGGGATAATGATTTTTGATTGTTATCTTATTCAGTGCTCGGTATTCAATGCACATTCTCCACGAGCCATCTTTCCTTCTCACCAGAACGATTGGTGACCCACATGGTGATGTGCTAGGCCTGATGAACCCTTTTTCGAGCAACTCCTGCACCTGCTTCTTGATTTCAACATTCTCTAAAGTAGACAACCTGTACATCCCAATGTTAGGCAAAGGAACATCTTGCTACAAAATAATATCATGTACTATTCCCTTTTTGGGTGCCAGACCTTTAGGTTCTTTAAGCAAGATATCATACTCTGAAACAATCTTTTCTATGTCAGCTTTCTAATCAACATTACAGCCCTCAAATATATTGGTCTTATCAGGTGTCTTTTCCTTTACAACCATCAGTAAGAACTGTTTACATGAATTTATCATTCTTTTTATTTGCCCTGAGTTTATAAGAGTATAATTATTCTTGAGTTTGTGAGCTCTTACAAAGTATTCGATTCCATCTTTAACAAGTAGATACTTGTTCTCAGCTCTATAGAAAATATGCTTTCTATCATACAAGTAAGGAATTCCTAAAACAATTCCACATATATCCAAAGGAATTACATCTAACTCAACCTCATCTACAAATGCTGACCCAAAAGAAAACTTGAGTTTGCACTGTCTAGTCACTTGTAGTTGTGCTTTATCATTCAACCATCCTAATGGTATGGTTTCTTGTGAGGTGTAGTTGCTAATCCCAATTTCTTTACAATTGCTTCAGAAATCAAATTTACTTGTGAGCCACTATCAAACAAAGTATCAATCTTTTGATGTTTGGAAATAACTCGAATAGGAAAAAGCTCATGTCTTTTCTCTCATGTTTTTCATCAATAACAGATTGAGCAGAATTACTAGTAGATGCTTTAGAATTCTTACCTTTTATACCTGTGGCTACAATGATTGTTTCATCTCCTGAGTCTGACGCCAAATCTCTCTGAATAGCTGCAGCAGTCTTCTGCTTCTTTCCCTCAGACTTTTTAGGTCTCATCTCTGGATGCAGAATCCAACAATGGTCATCATCATGCCCCTCATTTTTACAGTGAGTGCATGAAGCTTTTCCTTTTTGTGCAGTGTTAGCCTTCCATGCTTTCCACTTCTGCTTTCTTTTCTCCTTGCTCTTGCTTATAGTGGGTTGGGAAGGTCCTGTTATCACTCAGGTTTTCCCTAAAGTTGTAAGAAAGGGAAAGGAGGTCGAGGTAACCACAAACCTATCTTTTAGATATAGAATCTAGCCAATCTGTATCCAAAGAGGGCTCTCTCTTTATGATTTATTTTTGTTTTGAAAGGTATTAGGCTAGTTATGAGGTTCAAGGGTTTTGTTTTGATTTTTGGGTGGTGAGATTCAATAGAGCAGAGGTGTAAGACTGAGGTTCAGTCCATTGGGCTAATGGAGTTAATGAGGATGGCTTTCTAGATTTTGTTTCTTAAAAGAGAATTGTCCCACAGAGCAAGGTAGTCAAACAGGGAACAATTGAAGCGTTGAAGTAGATGAAATGGGTTCAAATTGGGTGAAAGGCAGTTAAGAATCCTTCAACCTATTTAAAGAGAGAAAGTGGATGATTACTATTAAAGAGAAGTTTAAGAATTCTTTAACAAATAATCAACATGAAAGAATTAGGAAACAAGAGCAATTAAGATTTACACTGCTTATTCTAATTCTAAGGAAAACACTGAGAATGATAACAGATGAACACAGAGTGCATTCAAGCATATTCTGAATTAATATTTATCTTTATCATTCAGATTTTGAAACACAGGTGATATAAGGAACTAGAAAAACTTAAAAAACATAGATATAAGGGACTTATTGGTTTGGAGGTTGATTCAAGAATCCTGTGACAAGTCTTCTGCTTTAATTCTTCATCCAGTGAGCGCAACAATAGTTGATTCCAACAGCTCTCTATTCCAAAACTCAATGTTATAGCAAAATCTAGTAATACTCACCAACCACAAATACTTCATTTGGGGGGGTATTTATACAAAATATCTCATGGAGATAATATCTAGTGATGACTAATGATTTTTTACAAAATATAGAGACAAATAATCTCGAAAATAGGGAAAAGATAAACTGATGTCGTGATGGCTACTCCATCTTTGTCGGATGTGCTGGAGGGAGGCTTTGCAAGTCGGTTTACAGTTGTCTTCCACTGATACTCTGTGCTGGCTGCTCCATCTTTGTAGGATATTATTCAATCCTGATGTGATACACTTTGACTCATTTTAACCTCATTTATCCCTGTCTATCTTATCATGGTAGAATAGCCCAAAATTTATGTCTTACCCCATAGAAATTTACAAAATTTCTAACATATATTCCCACCATTTATGCTCTGGTAATTTATTCCTCTGAAGTTTTCTGAGAGTTTCATCAGTCTCTGTATATCTGAAGAAATTAGGCTAAATGGTGAATAGATGCTTTACCTCGTGCTCAATATAGAATAGATTCTCTAAGTTGTCATAGAGGACTCGGCCAGATGGAAGTGCTTTCACTCCTACTACACTTGATGATGCATTAGTTTGATTGCAAGCATACTTATTCAATTTTTCAACATAATCATTGTGTTTCATTAACTTATCATTGATGACCAAATGACTTGGTAGCCCTTTACTCAGCAAAACTTTGAACTTCTCCATAAATGCATTGATTTCCTCCTACATATCTTGGCACCTTCTCTGTAAGTTTTGCATTAAAATTTTATTGGTTAGAACTTTTTGGATTTCCAAAATTGTGTCTGTCCTATCTTGAATGCCAAGCTGCTCCAGCTGTTCTGCATTGTGGGTGTTCAAAAAATGTATAAGTCGATTAGCTTCTTTAGGCATTTTGCCTAATTGTGCTCTTGTCTGCTGAATTACTTCATGGGCTATGTTTATTAAGCCAATTTGCTCATAGATCACTAGGATAGATGGCCATATTTCATTTATAGATTGGGTGACATTTTCCCAAAGGATTTTTCTAATCTCTGCCAAAGGTTTATCCAGAGTGAGATCCTTTTCTAATGTTCTCACTTTATTCTCTAATGTCTTAACCTCCCTTATTTTTCCTGCAACATTTATTTTGGATTTGTCATAATTCTTTTCTACTTTTGCCAATTACTCTTTTACCAGTTTCAATTCTGACACTTGTAACTTTAATTCTTCCATGGCCTTTATCAATTATTCAGTGCTCATATTAGTATTGTTGCCTGGTGCTATTGTTGTTGCTGATGTACCTGTGATGACCTCTGTTGTGGATGCTGGAACATTTGGAGCCAATGTTGTTCCAAGTGTTGAAGGAACCGTTGTTGAGACTGTAAGGATGACCTCAGGAGGCTAGGAGGTCGACTCTCCCTACTTTTCCTTTAGTGCTTTTTCCATTGCATGCTTTGTATCATTCAATTTTTTATTAAACTTCATGAGCAGGTCCATCATCTCCTTTTCAGATTTCTTTTGTACAACTTCTGCAGTCTGTGGATGCATGGAAGGAGGCAATTTAAGATGTTTCCTCAGGGCAGCAATGTCTTCCTCTTTCTTCTTCATTAGTGCCTTTATGCCTTTAGCATCTTTAGGATCATGTCCCAATTCAATGATGATTTATTTTAAGGATTTGATCCTATTGTCCTTGGCTAGAGAAGAGGCTTTCTCCAAATGTAATTGAGCAGAGGTATTGTCCAAGGAGTTTTGTAATTTATGGGCCAACATTGCTTTATCAGCCAGTGTGGAGTAGACCATCTCTCCAGTCTATTTATGAAGCTCAATCTGGTCCATAGGATGAATGTCCTTGGCTAAGACCTCCAAATTTTTCCTGATGTAATCAGCTGCTGACTGTGGTTGTTGCACCTTTGGCTTAAAGTAACTCATTACCATTTTGCCTTCTTTAACGTCATACACTGACATTAATCTCTACTGATTTGTGGGGGCCATCTTGAGATACTGGTTGTAAATTTGAAGTCTTAGTGGGTCGTTCCTGGCCTTTATCTCTGTGAATGTTCTTTTGATGTCTAAGGCCTGTTTTCTTTGTCGCCTAGTGGATGAAACTTCCACACTATGTTGCCTTTCTAGCTCCTGCCTGTGTGAGCTAGTTGATGTTTCTATCACTAGGGAAGTCTGTTGGCTGACCAATCTCTCACCTCTTAGACTGTTAGTGGTTTCTTCAATAATTTCATCTTCAGATAGAGGATTCAATCTTTGCCTCTTTGCACCCGGTTGTTCTGCAGGTCCACTGATAGGTGTGCGGTCTCCTTTGTCTCTTTTATTGCTCCTTTTCTAATTTAGAGGAGTTTGCAGTGCTGGAACTTCTGGTGCTTTAGTTTGCGTTGGAGGAATTTTCCCCTGACTCTGTTCTTTTGACATTGCTAGCTGATCTGTCATTGTAAGCTGCTCTGTGGTCTCTACTTCTTTGCCCTTTGAAATCACTGTGACTGGCATGCTGATTTTCTATGCAGGCTGCTAAGAAGTTCCAACAGAGGATGTTAAACTCTTGGTTATTGAGGCAACTTGAAAGACACCTGTCCAAAAGAGTCCAGGTCAAGGGTTTTTTCAAAATTTTTCATAGCTTTTTCCATCTTTTCCTATTCACTAATTTCTTTTATTAAGGTCCCTTCTACGCATTCATCTTGATTTGCATACTTTTCAATTTCTGGGATGATATGATGTACATACACTAATAGCCCGTTACTTACTTTTCTGTCACTTATAAAACTATTTGGATCATATGTCACCCACCAAAAAATTTTCTTCAATTTAAGGTGATCTCCTAAAATCTTGTCAACTTCTTGCCATGCATCTCTAGAATGGATGACATAAAAGGCCTAACTGGTTTTTGACTCTTAGCTGGGCCTTCTTCTTTGAATTACAAAAATTGTCTAAATCTTCTTTTATGATCTGTCTGAAATATTCTAATTCAAATAATCTCATGGGAACATATTTGGGAAGCTTGAAAGGGAAAAGTTGACACCCATATATTCCGATTTCTGTGTGATTTTGGTATAGGTACCAATCACCTATCCTGTACTGTTTGGAGAGCTGCAGAATATTTTTCATGTCACCTGAGATCCTAGGAGGGGGGGATCCTATCAGCAAAGTGGACGCTTTATGTACAAACAAGTCAATGAATTCATTATAGGTATAAGGGCACTCATAGGTATTATGGAAGACTGAGCTCCAAAAGATTACAGACCTTTGATTTCCCTTTGAGTCTAGTTTCCTCATGGGGAAAGAAAAGCTGTCTGGATGATGATATAAAAAGAGCGGGTATATGAAAAATGTGTACTTGAAGACTCCTTCTCTATCCAAATTCAATAATTAATCATGGATTTTTTTGGCAATGAAAGTGGCATAATCATATTTGATAGCAGGGGGCTATCTAGGAGTAAATATTGACAGTAGAACTAGGGTGATCTCATCAACATATTCACTGGTATTAAATCCAAAGGTCAGGGATATCATGTCAACAATAAGTCTGCGAGTTTCAGTGAAAAAGGTCTGTAGATAGGGGGGTGGCCCTATAGGTTGATGCTTTGGTAGCATGAACATATGAGCAATATGGGTTATCTCTAAGCTGGAAAATTAAGAAGCTTTTTCATGTAGATACCCCATGGAAAGGCGAGCAAGGGGCTCAGTGGAATGGAACTGTATCATCTCATTAATAGACTGAGTAGTTATGTGAAAAATAACAGTTTGGTATGGGGACATGACTGCTCTATGGACAGGATCATAGCTGGCACAACACTAATGAATGATGTCTGGGAAAACATGAACTGACGAAATGAAATACATGGGAAGTTTAGATTCCCATAACACAAAAACATCAGATTTGTTTCAATAGCTATCCTTGATTTGGCAGAAGGCTTGAAGATGGTTCACATTTCCATACAAATCTTTTATTTGAAAATCTTTGTCGACCAGGGGTAAATAATCTAAGTCTTTATGAGGTGCATTCATAGGTGCGATGTTCAGAGCTACAGGAGCTTCCATGTTTGGTTCTTGTGTTTTCAAACTGGAATTCGGATTTCTGTGGAAAGAATGGATTGAACAATAGGCTTAGGGTTCTTTTTATGGAAGTTTCAGAATGATTTCAACTTGAGTTCAGCTCTTTTAGGTAAAATTCTCAGTGGAAAAATTGAAATTACAGGTTCGGGAAGTGAATTTGGTAAATACCTGTTTTTCTTAAGAGGCAAACCATGTAATTCGCAGGTTGAACGACGAACTGCAGAGCACGACGCTAGAATTTCTTGGCTGGGCGGTGGAATGGACGTGTTTGCATGGAGCACAATTTACAGGGAAAAATGGTGAAAATGACATTTTCTCATTGTTTTAATGAAATTGGTTTGGCGGGTATTTTTTGGCATTTTTTGAGCAGCTGACATCAGAGTGATGGGACATTTTGTTGCTAGCGAAGGGTGGTAAGTGGTTTACCCCACACCACTTTTGGGGTTAAGTGGTATTGGGTGAAGGACTAGTGAGCATATAGAGCGGATGACGCGTGGCTTTGTATGGGCGGAAAATTGCCAGGCGATCACAACTTAAAGCGTGACAGGAACGGTGATCACGATATGATCGTCAGCCGTCAGATGAAAAGGCTTAGATCAGACAGCTGACGGGTTCAGGAGATGGTGGAGAGTTAATATATGCGGGCCCAAAATAATTAATGATAATTTAATTGTATTGGCCGCGTTTTTATTGGTTAAGGGGGGGTGGTTATTAATTAACCGAGGTGGTTAGTTAATCCCATAGTTTTGGTATGCGGCAGGGAGGCTATTAATAAATTCCAATTGAATCTATTAATCCCAAGACTTTACTTTATAATGGTTTATATACCATCGGGGTGGGAATTATGTAATATTCAGGGTTTTTTTAATATATTTACATATTACAGGAAAAGGGTGGCTTTTCGGGATTTATATAATAATCGTTAGAAGTTAATATGAAATGAAAAAACTAAGGCGCTAAGTTAAAGCTTTTTCTGCATATATTCAAACTTAGGCTAGAGACAAAAAGGGGTTTTTAAATGAGATGGCGCATTCTTCCTAAGTAAAAATGGGATTTCACTCAAGAGAATCTTTATGAAATGAAATGGATGGCTTATGGGTGATATTAAGAACAGATCTTAATACTTCAGGCGGAATTAGTGAATGTTTAGGGAGAAATGTGTAGTGGAGTTAGTCATGTAAACATGAACTAGCCAAGATTAAACTGTTTGGCCATTCATCAATGGTGGCATAAATCAACAAGCTGCACACCATCAGTTTATTACCGAAAATAAAATAGTAGTGGCATTTTGGATTTGCACACTTTCTTGGTCTATTTTGTTTGGGGTTCATTTCTTTCAATTTTTTTTTTTACCATTTTATTCTTTTTACCCTTTGATTTTCTTTTAGGTCATATCCTCTTTACATTTTTAAATTTTTTGATTTTTCACAATATGGAAAACCTTTGCAACAAGAGAAGGTATGAACATACTACAGAGCTTATAAGTGTCAATCATGAAATATGACACCTATTGGTATAGGAGCATAACAGTGGCTCCACTTGGGGATGGCTTTCCATTGTGGAAAGTCAAGAACAGTAGGTTAGATGACCTTCTCCATAACTTTGACTATGCTCTGAAATCTCCTTCTGCTGGTTGCTTTATTTAATGTATGACAGTTACGCTTGTGAAGCTTAGGGCCTGCTCTTCGGGCTTCAACTTCATCAAGTTACTATCTGACCCAAACTGATACATTACCAAGGATATAGTATATACATGTTAAAGCAAGAATACATCAAAAAGTTGGATCAAAGTAGTGTTTCAACATCCGACCATTAACTAGCCCTGGCCCTTCTTCTGTTTTTGTACCATCAAGGTTCTTAAAAAAGTAAGTATTGTTCCCTTGTAAGGCTTGGATGATAAAAGGTCCCTTCCATAGGAAGTCAAACTTCCCATGTTTTCTTTTGTCTGATCTCCTGGAATTCCATTTTAAAACTTTATCCCCAAAGTAGAAATCTTCTACCTTGGTTCTCTTATCAAATATTTTCTTGAGTTTTTCTTGTAGCACTTGGGATCTTTGGTATACCTCTTCTCTGGTCTACTGTAAATGGATGGTTTGATTTATTCTTCTCTGAATGTCATTGGGTTCCACCTGAGCTTCTTGCAGTATTTTCATTACAGAGATTCCTAAAGGTGAAGGAAATACAACCTCGATGCCATAAACTAATTCATAAGGACTAGTTCCAATGGATCTCTTTGTAGATAGCCTGTCCGCCCATAGTGCATTTGTAAGTTTCTTGTATCAGTTCTTCTTGTTCTCTTCCAACAATTTCTTAATAATAGTAATCAGGCTTTTATTGGAAGACTCAGCTAGACCATTACCTTGAGGGTAATAGGTTGTGGAATGGCCTAAAATGATATGGTATTTGTTACAGAAACTTATCATTTCTTGGATTTGAAAGCAGCAGCATTATCAGTTATGATATTTTCAGGACATCCAAATCAAGACAGAACGTTGGTTTCTAAAAATCCTATAATCACTGTATCATTGGCTTGTCTGGAAGGAATAGCTTCTATCCATTTGGTGAAATAATTTGTGGCCGTGAGGATCCATTTATGTTGGCAAGAAGAGGGAGGATGGATCTCCCCAATGAATTCCAAACCCCATTGTTGGAAGGCGCTTTTAGTGGAAATTGGTCTAAGGGGTAGAGGTAAAAGTTTCCTCTTGCCTTCAAAAATTTGACATTTATGGCAAGCGATGACAAATTTCTTTACATCGGCGAACTAGGTGGGCCAATAAAATCCAGCCCTTAAGATTTTGTCTGCAGTTGATTTCCAGTAAAGATGTCCACCACAGTCCCCTGCATGAAATTCTTTGAGGACTTTGTCAGCTCCATCTTTCATTAAACAATTCAATAGAATACCTTCATGATTTTTCCAAAAAAGAGCATTATCTAAGATACAAAATTTTGAAGCTTTCATATTTAAAAACCTTTTCTTTGTTCTAGATAACCCTAGAGGAGCTTGCAGGTTTAATAATACATGAGTTATATTAGCATACCAAGGTGATTCTAAGAAGGCCTGGCTGATTTGTGGAGTCGCCATCTCTTGTTCGTTATCTAGTTAATTGATATTCAGGGCTTGAAAGCTGTTTTCAGTCATGAGTTTAGCTAATGCCTGTCCTTTTATAAGCTTTGTAGGTTTTATTTCAATATCATACTCCAATATATTAGCTATCCATTTACCTCGTTTGCCTTCAATTCCATCCTGAGTCAAGATGTCTTTGACAACAGTACTTGGTACATAAGCTATTACATGGGAATACAATATATAGACTCTGAAGTATTTAATAGCTTTCACAAGTGCAAAAGCTTGTTTCTCCATGATTTGGTATTTTAGCGGTGCATCTCTAAGTGCTTTACTGAAAAAGGCTATGGGTTTTTCACATCCTTGATCATCCTTTTGTAGTAAAACAACAGCAATGGGGTGTTCTGATGCAATTGAAAATATTATGAAATCTCTATCAAACTTTGGACTTGTCAGGACTGGTGTTTTGGTCAAAGCCATTTTAATTTCTTCAAATGATTGTTTGGCTTCTAATGTCCATTTAACCTTGGAATCATTTTTTAACATATTGTTCAACAATCTAATTAATTCGGAAAAATTGGGTATGAATCTTCTTAAAAAGTTGATCTTTCATAGGAAAGCTTGAAGTTCTTTGACATTTCTGGGGTGGGGTATTTGTAGAATAGTTTCTATTCTAGCAGGATCAATTCTGATGCCATCTTTGGAGATGATATGGCCTAGTAGCTTGCCTTCCTCTAGACCAAACAACAACTTCTTAGGATTTAATGAAACACCATACTTTCTGCATTTTAAAAACACTTGTCTCAAATGATCTAAATGTTGCTGATCTGATTTAGAAAATGCAGTAAGGTCATCGAGATATATGACCATAAAATCATGAATTTCCTATGCAAAAGCTATGTCCATTGCTCGTTGAAAGGTTGCCCCTACATTCTTAAGTCCGAATGGCATTTTAATATATTTGAAAGTTCCCCATGGTATTGTAAAAGCAGTTTTTTCCTAATCATCAGGATGGACCAGAATCTGGTTAAATCTTGAAAATCCATCCAATAGTGAAATCCTAGAGGCACCTACTACCCTTTGTAAAATGTGGTCCATCTTGTGTAATGGATAATGGTCTTTCAAAGAAACCTTATTTACATTCCTTAAATCAACACACAATCTAATTTCTCCTGTTTTCTTCCTAGTAGGTACTAAATTAGACACCCACTCTGAAAACCTGATAGGAGCAATTATCCCTGCTTCATACATTCGTTTGATTCCTTTTTCAATTAAGGGGAGTAGTACAGGGTTAATTCTTCTGAGATTTTGTTTGAATGATTTCTGATTTTCCTTGAGGGGTATTATATGTTGAATTACAAAGGTGTCATAAGATTTCAGATCTTCATAGCTCTAGGCAAAAACATCCTAGAGTTCTTTGATCAATTCAACATATTAAAGTTTTTTATCAGGGGGCAAAGTTTTGGATAATTTTATTATCTTTGTATTTTCTTCAGTTCCTATGTTATGGTCTTCAATGTCTGCTTTTGAAGGTTGCATTTTGGGTTTCTTTGGGATATCATTGAAATCAAAAGAAATCATCCAAAGGAGTTAATCCTTTGGGCAAATGATTGTCTTTCAAATTAATGACTTCAGATTCTCCTTCGATAATATTATCGATGTCTATTTATTTAAGATCTTGCATCTCTTTTTTGGTAAATTTCGTTGGGTGAAGCCTCTGAGTGGCACTTTTTGCTGAAATGTCTGTTTCTATTTTATCTATTTTATCAAACTCACTGACAACATCTATGTCTATATTAGTGCTAGAAAACTCCTCCTCCAGGGTTAAGAAATTGTTAATTTGAATATCGTTGTCAAACACTTGCCAGTTCTTTACATTGTCAAGTATGGCTAGCCTGTGTCTAATCTCAACTGTGAACTGATGATTGGGTTCAAATGGTAATTTACAAGTGTTGGCAAATGTTGCCAAACTGTGTGCATGCAAATTATGTTTTCTTGGAATTTTGGCAAGTTGCGTTTCAAGAAATGTATTGAGGATCTCAATCGTTGTTCCTCTGTAAGATCTTAATCTGGGATCATTTGTGACAAAGTTCCCTTTTGTCTATTGAATGACTAAATCAAAATCTCCCAAAACTAATACCCTGATTGCCCCTAAACTTTTGATCAATTTAAGTCCTAGTAACAGGGCTTCATATTCAGCCATATTATTGGTGCATCTAAAGTTTAACTTGTAAGCATGACCTTCAGCATGATCATTTTCAAGATTGTACACCCAAATTCTAGCTCTTGCTCCTAATTTATTAACTGAACCATCAAATTCTAAGTACCAAAGGATATCATGTTCATAGTTAGTATCATGAGTCTCAGTAATTTGCTTGATAGCAAGATATGGTTCTTTAGTTTGATCTGGTTTCTTTTGAGTGTCTGGTATATCATTATTCTCATAAATTTTTTGAATGTGAACACTAGACTTTTCGTTTGAAATTTCTTCCTTTTCAGATGCTAAAACATTTAACTCAGTTGGGGGATCAATTTCAGCATTATAGAGAATGAAGGAGTCCATGTTAGAGTGCATGGAGTAGATAGGGAAATTTTGGGGTTTCTCTTGACTATTTACCACATATTTCATTAAATTTTCTTGGTACAATTTCTTTGGTAGACCAAATACTGAAATAGTAGCATAGGACATGTCCAACTGTAAAGATCCTTGAAGCTTTGCACCCCAAGACCTAGACAATAACATGCCATATTTTGGTGGAATATCAACTACCACTATGTCCATTAAAATGGTTTTGGCAGGGTATTGAACTAGTGATACACATAAATCTTTGATCAATCCTAGACGTTTGACCTGGCTTGAATCAAAAGAGAATAATTATTTTTATGGCCTAGTAATATCTAGGTCCAACTTCTCCATTACAGATTTAGGCATTAAGTTATGAGAAGCACCAGAATCAAACATGGAATTATGAAGTATTTTATCATGTATGTTCAAACTTACATAGAAAGGAGTAACACCTCCATCTACTAATTTTCTGTTTACCTTAGGTCCAAAAATTAATTCAGGCTGGTCATCAAAAACATTTACTGAATCTTTGTTCACAGAAATTTGGAGTGATATGCTAATTTGACCTCTCTAGACATCGTGTTTAGCCAATTTTGACAATGGAATAGCTATCTTTAATTTGCCTATTTCAGTCTCAAGATTGAAAGGTTTTTTAGTTTGAGTTTTTGTATTTCGGACAGTGGGATTCTCTTTTTCTGCTGTATTTTCTGTGTTTTTCTATTTTTCAGGAGTGGGGTTTTGGGCTGAAGTTTCTTCCAAATCAATTTCTAGAGGTTCTTCCACATTCCCTTTGGGAGGAATGGAAGTGGAAGGTTGTCTATTAGGTCGTTGATTGTCTGATACATCTTCAATTATTGGATTATTTGGGTTAGGACCTGTTCTGGGAAGGACTTATGCAGGGGGGTTATTGATCTTAGCTTTGTTGGGTTGCTTGGTATCTTTCTATTTATTGGTTTCAGGGATCTCTATTCTTCTGCTCCTCAAATTATATAGCTTGTGGACTTCATAAATCATTGTATCATATCCCTCCCTAAAATCAAATGATTCACCTAACTGAGTTTGGAATTGTTTAAGAGTGTGAGCTTCTTGGTCTTCTTAGGTCAAGGAAACTTGTTGTTCATTTTTGAGGTCCATTAAGTTAATTTGAGTGTCTTCTGGTGATTCATCAAAATTTGAGGCTTCAGCATAATTTTCCTAGATTGGGGCCCTATTGTTTTGGTCAGGTCCAGCTTTTCCAGTATTAGGTTTTTGATTTTCCCTGAAATTTGGATTTCTCCCAGTATTGCTTGGTTGACCCTCCCAAGGGTATTTCCTCTCAATTGTTTCTACTCTATCACCAAGTCTATCCATTCCTTTAATAATAGCATCTAATTTTTGTTCAAAGGTAGAAAGTTCTTCTTTGAAAGGTGTCCTCTTTTAAGCTCTGGCTCTAGCTCGTTTAGAAATCAGGTTGGCCTCAACACTGACAGCTATTCTCTGCATCTCTTCTAAGTCTCGAAGAGCTCTTTCCCTAAGTTGGTATGCCATATCAAAATCAAATGCATCAGGGAATTTGATCAAGGTCAAGTCTGGAGGAGGTCTGAGATTTTGAGGAATAACATTATAGACATTATTGAATCTGGTGCAGTAATCTTGGACAGTTTCTTGGGTACCTCTTTTTAAACCTTCATATTCTGATAAAATGTGGAGAGGATCTTTTTTATTTTACCATATGTTCAAGAAGGTCTGATAAAGAGCTTGTGGGTCATTGATACTATTTGCAAGGAGGGCTCTAAACCATGTTCTAACATCTCCAGTCAAACTTTGAACAAAAACATTCATTCTAACATCATCAGCGTCAACCTCATATATTTCAAAGTAATCTATCATTTTTTTAGTATGTTGTTGAGCTGTGTATGTGCCTGTGCCATCAAAAGGAGTTATTTTACTTTGATAGTCTTGGGGTATAGCCCCTGGATTGGAAAGTAAGTTCAGAGGAGTATACCTGTTTTCCATGATAGCAGGAACATATGTGACAACTGGTGTAGTAGGGATGACAATGGGAATATGGATATCAGATGGAGGAGTGGAAGGAGTAGCTTGAGGTTGAGAAGGATGAGGTGTTGATGGTGAACTTGGAGAAGTGGTAGTAATCACACAAATATTTGGTTTTTTTTCAGAGGTAAGCTCAGATGGGATGGAGTTCTGCAGATGTCTGTCAAGATGTGAAGTAGCAACTTCAAGCTGCAAATTTTCAATGAATATTGGATCTTGAACAGTGTGGGTTATTCCAGATTCTGAAAAGGTCACAAATGAAGAGCTTTCAAAATACTCAGCATAAGTTTCGTCCTCAAGGTGGACCCACCTCACAGGATAGGATTTTGATCTGAGTAGAGGCCGAGAAAGACCAGAATTTTCTTGGCTCTCTTGTCTTTTAAGAATCCTAGTAATCAGATTAGGATTTTCAAACACAGGTGGTGGATTTGGATCAAGATTTGATCTGGTGTAACGAATCCTTTCTGAAGCCAGGCTTCTAGGTGCGTTATTGGTTTTTCTATAAATGGGTTTTGACAATACAACTTTAATAGTTATTTTAAGAGACTTTAGATATGGGAATTGTGAACTTTCTTAAAGATTTATGAAAGAGGAATTGATCAAGTATTCGAAAACAACTGCCCAATCTATAAGCTAGACCAGAGATAGACTGAAGTAGCATTCATTTACTTCTGCCATTGCAAAGAAAGAGCATTTCAAAGGCTACTTGGCTAACTTCAGGCTCTGTGTGTAGCTTATAAAGTAGACAGTAGTAACAACCAAATTATTTAGGTCCCCAGTGGAGTAGCCAATATGTTATCACTCAGTTTTTCCCTAAAGTTGTAAGAAAGGGAAAGGAGGCTGAGGTAACCACAAACCAATCATTTAGATACAGAATCGAGCCAATCTATATCCAAAGAGGGCTCTCTCTTTATGATTTAACTTTGTTTTGAAAGGTATTAGGCTAGTTATGAGGTTCAGGGGTTTTCTTTTTATTTGTGGTTGGTGAGTATTACTAGATTTTGCTGTAACATTGAGTTTTGGAATAGAGAGCTGTTGGAATCAATTGTTGTTGCACTCACTGGATGAAGAATTGAAGCAGAATACCTGTCACAGGATTCTTGAATCAACCTCTGGACCAATAAGTCCCTTATATCTGTGTTTTTTAAGTTTTTCTAGTTCCTTATATCACTCGTGTTTCAAAATCTGAATGATAAAGATAAATATTAATTCAAAATATGCTTGAATGCACTCTGTGTTCATCGGTTATCATTCTCTATGTTTTCCTCAGAATTAGAATAAGTAATGTAAATCCTAATTGATCTTGTTTCCTAATTCTTTCATGTTGATTATTTGTTAAAGAATTCTTAAACTACTCTTTAATAGTAATCATCAACTTTCTCTCTTTAAATAGGTTGAAGGATTCTTAACTGCCTTTCACCCAATTTGAACCCATTTCATCTACTTCAACGCTTCAGTTGTTCCCTGTTTGACTACCTTGCTCTATGGAACAATCCTCTGTTAAGAAATCAAATCTAGAAATCCATACTCGTTGACTCCATTAGCCCAATGGACTGAACCTTAGTCTTACACCTCTGCTCTATTGAATCTCACCACCCAAAAATCAAAACAAAACCCCTGAACCTCATAAATAGCCTAATACCTTTCAAAAAAAAGTTAAATCATAAAGAGAGAGCCCTCTCTAGATACAGATTGGCTAGATTCTGTATTTAAAAGATTGTTTTGTGGTTACCTCGGCCTCATTTCCCTTTCTTACAACTTTAGGGAAAACCTGAGTGATAACAGGTCCCCCAACTTCTGGATTTCCATTCTTTCCTCTGGCTTCTATATGAGTAGCTTGTACAAATACCTCATCTACACCAGTGGAATTAAACATGAGGATGGTATGCCTCATGTAGCTATGTAGACCACCAATGTACTTCAAAAGAGTTTCTGGTGAGTCTAATGAGATGCCCAACATCAATGCCCTCTTTCTAAATTCTTGAGTATACCCTTGCACACTTTGCCCTATCAACTATCGAAGAGTTTTCCAACTCATCATGGCTTGTTGCATGTAGGCCAATGGATAGAACTGCTTTTTGATGGTAGCAAAAAATTCACTCCAGACAGAGATGGTCTTACCATGCTTCTTCATATCAACTTGGGTTCTGCCTTGCCACCAAACCAAGGCAGTGCCTCCTAAGCGTAGGCTTGCCAGTTGAATCTTAATCTTGTTCGAGTCTATGTTTTGTACTCTGCAATACACATCAATTTGTCTAATCCAATTGTCCAACTTTTTAGCATTTAGCTCTCCATCATATATAGGCAAATCAAATTCAACATCTAGTTTAATCAAGGATGCTTTTTTATTATGCACAGGGCTATTAGAAGGTGTAGGAAAGCTTTCTTATTTTCCCTTTCCTTTTGAGTGGTCATGGGAATGAGATTCATATTCTTCTTTATCTTGTTTAGACCCTGATGAATCCTCATCCTTATGCTTTCTAAAGTCCCTATACATTTCTTCTACCATATACTTTATAGCTTGGAAACTTTTTGTGAATTGAGGGTCTGGCCCTATAGAACCTGTTAGCACTTGAAATTTCACCTAGGCTGAGATAGACAAATCTCAAGGCTACATCAAACCATTTCACCTCGTAGCTAGCCCTACGGGGTATGAGAAGGCTCTCTCTGATCAAACTCGGTGGATTTTTCAATAGGATTAGTTGACCATTTAGAAACACTGATATTAGGCTAGTAAACTGATAAGGATGGTTGATTTAAAGTTTTTGGGGTTTTTGGTGGCAATTGGAGGAAGTGCAATTCAGGGTGCGGGGATTGAGCTCAGTTTTTGCAGGTGGGTCTTTGGGGCAAGGTAGGAGTTTGTACTGATGCCTTTAGCTGAAATGGATGATCAAGGAGAAAAGAAGAGAGGCTAGAGAGGGCAAACAATGACTTTGAATCCTCTCTAGACAGTGGAAAACATAGATATTAAACAAAATTGAAAGCTGAGCATGGCATGCATGAATTCAAACTTTATAACTTCTTTTTGTTTAATAAGCTGCAGTAAAGAAAGATATGGAACACATAAACACACTTACAATTACGATAAGAGAACACACCATCAACACAAGAGTCCACAAGAATCACAATGATGTCTGCAAAACCCTGGTCTTCCTTTTCCTCAAATTGCAGAGATACAAGTGAAATATACAATAGGAGCTTCTCCCTCAAGAGTCCAACCATGAAAATGAGTAAGAGAATGCATAATATAGAAGATCTAACTCCTTTCCCCACCTCCAGGGGTCGAGCTCAGCTTCCTAGGAGTTGTTTTAACTAATTCCAAACTAAGCGCTAGATAATAGGCAGTCAAAACAACTTGCCTCTAAAACTTAGGAAACCTATCCATGCATTAAATATTTACCATTTACATCAAGGAAACTTCTAGAAGTGTTCAAGGAGAGTAAAAGTATCTAAGTGCCATGAAAATTACACAAAAATCCATCATTTACATGCCTCAAAGGTCAACCAAAGTAAAAACAGTGTTTTGCTAGCCGAACTGGTCAAAACAGTGAAATTTCCCTGAGTGGTCGCGCCCCTCACTTTGACTGGTCGCGCGCATTGACAGCTCTGTTTTAGGGCCTTCCCAGTGTCCAAATCAGGTGCAAGATAGCTCATTGGAAAGGTCTGTGAGTCTACTTTCCAACCCCACTGAAATTTCTGAATATGGAGTTGATTTGACCCCTCAAAAGTCATTTCTCCCAAGGCAGCTTTCTGCAACTCAAAAAAGGGGCAGAAAGTCAAAATTTGCATGTATTTTGAGCTTTTGGGAGCCCAAATCTTCATAAAATCTAAAACCCATCCATAGGAAAGTGTATTTTTGCATGAAAATTCCAAAAATGTAGAGTTTTCCCCGTTCTGAGCTGTCCCCATGACTGGTCGCGCGCAGGGTGAGACCAGTCAAATGGCCAAAACCTGTACAATTCCCAAAAAATTCACAAATGACAAAATTTTCTCCAAATTTCTTGAAATTTGGGCTGGGAGTCCTCAATCAAGTACCATGCTCAGAAAAAGAGGCTTTGGCCAAAATTTTGAGTGGATCGGGCGTTTTCCTTTGTTTTTGTGTTTTGGCCAACCGTCCTTGGAGCACCTTCGTTCTCGCCGTTATTTTTGACATTTCTTTAAAACCATGACACCTGTGAAAAAAGTGAAGGAGGTTTTTCTTCCTTGGCATGTTATGGACAAAAACCTCTCTCAGTTTTGAAAAAATCATCTTTTATTGCTCAAAAACATTATTTTAGTGAAACTTATCCCGATGTGTGGAACAAGGGTTTTGGTCGAAATGAAGCGAAATGAAGGGGATAAGGGGCTTCTAAATTCTTGAGGAAATTTTTGGGAGTAGGGAGGGATGTTGGGGAGAAGGGGAAAGTGGAATCTCAGAGATTGATTGAGGGGAAGGGGTCCAAAAGGGAAAAACACAGGCCCAACCTAGAAAATTGCCAGGTTGTAGCAAGAAACTAGGGTTTGTGCAAAAATGAGGATTTTGGGGGATCTGAGTGATAGGAAGTGTTTTATAAGGTATTTTAAGGATAGGGGAAGGTGTATTAACATTTGGATACAAGTTTTGCTGATGATTTAACCGTCCAAGAGAAATTGGCTTCAAAACCCTAGGAGAGGGAAATGAACTTGCCAAGGCACAACTGAAGCATGAACAAGATGTAAAATGACTCATTAGACACTGAGATGATCAT